>BJCO01798578.1:0-14616 GCA_018326465.1 Flaveria floridana | reverse complement strand
ATGGGAAAACTATGATCTTCTTGCTGTCCAGTTTCCAGATTTTCACCTTGAGGACAAGGTGTTTTACCGGGAGGGAAGTAATGATACATATCCACGAGTTTATTCACGAAGGAAGAACCGGGTCAAAACATCAGCTGAAAAAGCTCAACTTAATTCCCTTTTAAACTATTTGTTTGACCCATTCTATGGAGGGAAAAGAGAGGAGTGGATAAGCAATTCTCAAGCTTCTTTTTAGGAGCAGTTAGTTAGATAGGTTTTGCAAAGTCTATAAGTAGCAGGCATTGTTAATTTAGGTTTCATGTTCATGTTTTTAATTCTCAGATTCAATTCTGTAATCGGAGACTTAGCCCCTCTCGAATCGGGCCTTATCCTTTCAATTCAATAATAAAGTCCTGCTGATTTCTTAGTTTCTATCACATTTTTTGGTAGTTTGAATAAAATTTTGAGTTCAGTTGCATAAAAGCCTAAGAAAAAGAAAACAATTGTGGTTTTCATAACAGTGACTATGAGTGCCATTTTTATGCAAATACAGCAAAAGGCCCCGTTGATGAGTCTTTTAATCATATTCTTTGTATACATTTCATTATTGATTGCTAATTATTACATGTTGACCAGTCCATAGTATATGTTGTAAGAAGAGATGAAGGTACAAAAAAGGATAAATAAAAAGATTTACAAAAAAGGATACATGTTGAAACTGTCTAAAGTGTGTTTTAACGCACACAAACATTTGTTACTGGTTATGTGTACTTTTTCTAAAAAATGGACAAAAAGTTTGTGGTTGGTCAATCCGCCTAACCCAACCTGTTTTGACCCATTAGCTTGTTTGACGTGTTAATTTTTTTTTATTGTCAGGCAACTGCTAGAGGGGAAGAAGGTATGACATTGTTTTTCGTGTGCTGCAACCCCAACTGTGGCCATCGATGGAGGGATTGAGAGGTCTGCGCATCGGGTAGTCACTTAAGGAATGGAACTTTTGATGGTTTTGCTGAACCAATTTCCTGACTTTAACTGAATGTAGGTCTCTCTGATGTGATTAAATTGTGTAGATGTAGATCTTCTGTTTCTATCTGTGATCTTGATTCTTGACTGATGACATCAGTAATGTGGCTTTGAAACTTTGAACCATGTGAACTGCAAAACTGGATGGTTGCATTTAATCACATTTTGTGATTACTTGTGTTGAAAGAAAATATGCATCAACTACCGACCCTGTTACATCAGTAATTTTTGAAGAATGTTTTTTTTTTTTTCTTCTTCCAGAAAATCATACACAGCATAGGTTTAATTTTTGACACCAAACTGGACTGTGGTTCATTTGGTATTTGCAGTTTTATTATTTTAGAATCTGAGTTTCTCAGTTTGTGATTAGTTTTATCAAAATTTTGGTTAAACTGTAAACTATGATTGTCAAACCAAATAGACCCTGTTGGGCGTTAGCTGGACTAGCTAAAATGGTTTGCTTTGGAGGTCTAGGGCTGTTTGAACGGTTACTTGTATTTACTACAAATTACGGTTGATAAACATAACCTAGTTAAAATGGTTCGGTTTGAAGGTCTATGGTTGTTTTAAAAGACTAATATATCCTTAATTTTAACGGAGGTTTTTAACAGTATTAGTAATTGATGGAGGTGATAACATTTGATAAACTATAGCATTGAAATTACAAAATAAAAAAAAAATTGCATTGAAACTATAATTTCAATGAAACGTTAAAGATGGAAATGATATTTTACTCTTTATTTTTCCTAAAGCATTAAATTTATATTAAATTACAACAACAATAAAATATTATAAATAAATATGTAACCGTATTTTTAGTAATAAAATAAATAAATATTAACATGGGCAAGTTTGTTTATTTGACCATATGGAGGAACAACTTTCTTACTAACCTCAGATTTTGGTAGACGACAAGACACACCCTTAGGAATGTTCCATCAGGTAGACAAGACACACCCTTTGAAATGTTCCATCTCTTACAGTACATTCTTGGCTAGTTTGTTTATTCATAAAAAAAAAACAAATTATATTACTCCTGAATTTAATTAAACACTTAGATGCAACCAATGCCAGGTAAGAATCATAATAGTAATAACTATTCATCTTTCTAATCTTAAAAGGCTAACAAATCATAACACCAAAAAAATTACGAGTAAAATTTATTCAAGTCATCCCCTAAACTGCCAGCTTTAAATCTTTGGTAAGCTGTAATGTGTCATGAAATGCTTGTTGGATCCCTTTAAGATTTTGTCTCTGTCTATACAAAAATGAATTTCAACCAACCAAAGCAGTCAGTCTTGATTGATGCCAATATGCCTTTAAAAAATCCAACCTTTCTGTTTGAGAAAGACATAATCTATCTACAAGAAAACAACTCCTACAAAACTGTTGGTTCCAGCTACAAAGAGGAAAGCGTCCTCGTAAACCAGTCTGATAAACGTTTCATCTTCGTTGAGTATTCTTTATTTCTCCCAAAGTGGATCTCAGCATTCTCCATCAACACTTCAACGTCATGTCTCATTGCCGCAAATCTTCTGTAGTAATTGTTCTCTAGCCTAGATTGGATTACTTCAAGGCTCAAAGGCACGGGGAACCTTCAACATAACATTCATTTAACAATATATAATTCACTAACATTTTAACTTTTAAAACTCAGATGTATATAAAATACAATGTTTTGTTAGAAAACGACTAACTCGCGCATCTTCTAAAACTTACTCCTACATCTACACCATTACAGGGAAGCCTTAATACACACCTTGATACCGCATGCAACAATTCCTTTGGTAAATACAAACTTATTTGCTTGTGAATAAATTGATTAGGATTATGTCTTAGGGGACGGTTACTATACAAAGTGGTTTTTTCGTGCGAAGCGTATGAAATTTTTGGGTGGAATTATCACGCAAGAACAATAATAATCACGCAAGAACATAGTGTTAATTATGCAAGACGAATTGCACTCGTGTAGAATTATCACGCAAAGATGGAATTATCACGTAAATATACATTCTTGCGTGATAATTCCACCTTTGCGTGATAATTCTATCTCTGTGTGATTAATTCTTACACTTGCGTTATAATTCCACCCGAAAGCTTCATTCTTGCGTGATAACTTTGTACGCTTTGCACGAAAAAAACACTTTGTACCGTGACTTTTCTCTTATGTTTTATATCTAACGGGTCAAATAAAAAAGCAAACTTGGCTTATAAGAAAACAGGTCAAAAGGAGCATGGTATGAATTTTCCTTCATAAAATCATTGTACTAAAAAAGTTATATTACTTTTGTGAACCGCTAAATCGTTTCATTTATGATGCAAAATATAAGTATCAAACCAGCAAAATGAAGGGAGTTCATGTGAACAAATGAAAACGAATGATATTTTGCCATGTCATTTTTCTTTATTTTGTTGTTCATATCACACGTCTTCTCACATTAAATAAATTTGAAAAAAATATCACACTTCCATTTCTCCTCACTACTTAAGGGATATGAGTATGTGACCAAAATGGAAATACTAATGGCATTTTGCTTCATGCTAGAAGAAATGAGATGGGACCCACAAATGAAAATATAGGTATAGGAAATATTATACCTATTGATAAATGTTGATGACTGTGATGCTTGTTTTAACTTCTGAACACCATAATGATCCTGCACGTATCAAGAATAGAGTGATTATCAAACCTCCAGGCAAAAATTGCGAAGAAGTAACATTTTACCAGGTATAGTGTTGTTTCCAATTTTCTCAAGTATAGACGTGGTATGAAAATTCTTTAAGAATAAATTAAAATAAATAAAAACAAAAGACACCTCAGATTTGTTCCCGGATTGCTCAAGTTTGGCCAAAGCACGAATGAGCTTGTTTCTGACGTCCTCATCAATATGGGGCTCTTCCCATACCATACTAGAATCATAGAGTTCCCAAGGACTATGTTGAAGCACATTTGGATCATTTTTATACTGAACTGAAAACCGCTCCCATGGACTATCAGGAAACTCAACAGATATAGGTTTGACCGCCACAATCCTACCTTCCCACCAACTTCCATCTTCTTCCCCTTCATTTTTCCACCAAACTTGACACTTATCACGATACCTCCAATCCCTCTTGATAGCAGCATCATACCTACTTCTTTCGACAAGAAAGTCTGGGAATCCAGTAACTTCTGGAAGAGTCAATTTGAATGACTTACCAACCACATTGGATGTTGGGTCCTCAAATTGCAGTGTCATTTTGCAGCAGCTTTCTCCAGAACCCGGATGTGTTGAATATTCTAGATCTTTAACCTTACAAAATTCAACGTCTCTGATGATTGCCTTTAGTGACTTCCATGGACCTGTATCTCTTGAATTACTACCTTCGATGTAATCTTGATGACCCTGAAGAAAACAGTAGGCCATAAACCGACAAGTTATCAAGCTTTGCCAAAAAATCTGACTGTTCAGTATATGAAAAATGCTTAAAAAGAATAGTTTGCAATTTTCTTGAAATGAAAGAAAACACATACCTGTCTGAAGTATACAACATCATCTCCAAACTGCGGAATATATCGTGAACCCTCTTCATGAGTTGAAAGCAACAACCATGAACTTCTTGTTGATTGGTGTGGTTTCCTTTTTTCTGGAGATTTGTCTCTTTGATTGTAATCAATGGCTCTCCTGCTTCGGGTAGATCTTAACCCTACTCTATGTCTTGAATTCAATCTATCTTCTTCTTGTGGAATCTCACCACCTCCATCAGTTGAAGATTTTTCTTTACTTGATGATGTATCTTCAGAAACATCATGAACAGCTCTGAAGTTGATATTTCTTTGGGTCTCATCGATTCGGGATTCAATTCGTTCATCACGATTGATATTATCAGCATGAGAAGTGCTTGCTTCCTGTCCTACACCGTTGGTTCGCGCACCTGTCCTACTCCTAGTTGTCTTTGACCGTCTATAAACTTCTTTAAACATCTTATCACGTGAGTTCAGCTTCTGTGAGCCTTGTATATCAGAGCTCAAAGTGTTGTCATCCCGAGTAGCTCCTAGGGGGGTCTCTGTAATTTTCAGGTTAGGAATATCTGAGGTAGAACCGTCAGACAACATGACACATTCACTGGTTTTTGATTCAAGAACTGAAGATCTGATCTTTAATTTTGTGGGAGTTATTTGTAATTTCATATGTAACGGAGTAGGTGTCTCTTTATCTAGACTATTTTCTTGCTCCTGGTCTAAATTGACAGCTTTGCCCTTTTGGGTTTGCATACCCGAAGGACTAGAGGGACCCACAAACCCCTCCTTTTCAAAGGTTGGTGATGAATCAACAACATTCTCGGTCTTGAAACCTACATCGGGACATGCCTCTTTTCTAGATTCAGAAACAGATGGGATTGGTGTGGTAAGTCTTGACCGTTTTGATGAGCGGGATTTTGCACCTCCCCATTTAACGTGTCTCTCGAGCAGGCTTACATTAGTCATATTTTTCATTGGTGAACCGTTCTCATTACTTTCAAGTATATATTCGCAGTTTCCATTACTCGAAGAGAAATTATTCGTTGATTCATCTATGTCATGAGGAACTGTAGTAGATGATGGGCCCACTAATTCCTGTTTACTTGAATCTCGATTGGGAATTTTAAACACCAATCTCCTTTTGGGAGTGTTTTGGCGGGTACCCACATCTTCAGACACTATTCCTTTGCCTTTTAAATCTCCATTTTCTTCATTTTCGATTGACACTTCAGTTTCTTCACTTCCAGCTTCGGTTTCTTGCTGACTGGAATAACCATCAAATGAATCGCCTTCTAGGATGCCCTCCTCCTCCTCATCCTCCTCCTCTTCTTCTCCTTCCGAGGCCTTTCCACTTATTCGGGATAAAAAGCTTAGTGCATTGCGTGCAGCAACTCTTCGAGGTCTTGAAGACTTTGACTTTGACTGAGATGACTTTCTTCTAGAGGCTTTTTGACCAGATCTTGACTTTCTGCTTCGGTTGTTTCTATGTGAACTTTCTTCACCATCCAAGTTCCTCCTCTTTACACGTCTTCCAGAAGAAGTCATTAACTCAACCTGAGAAAATTGTGAAAAACTCAAAAAGGAAAAGAAAGAAAAAAATTGGCAAAATGCAAGGATGATTTGGGCACTGAACCTTAAAACTCAAATTCTAAAACAACTGTAATTTTCAAATTTGATTATTAAGCAATTTTGACCAAAAAACAATCAGATAAGATTCCAGTGAAAAAAACAAGAAGTAAAGTGAATATGTGTTTACTAAACGTCAAAGCAAACAACCGCTGAATGCATGTTCAGAAAAGTTGACTTTCTTGGTTTAAGGGACTGCTTTTCGGTTTCAAATTTTTGTACAGATACTTCAACAGTATTCAAGTCAATACTTTAAGTTTGTAGACTTTTTGAAAGCATCTGATGTTACCATAGATTCTCTCTAAACTTGTATGCATCATATTAAATATGAAGTTGAGAAAAGTTCATCTAGGTCAGGATGTAAGACTTACTTCCGCCTTAATTTTTTTCTTTTTGGATCTACGGCTGACATCATCACGAGAACTTTGATCCTCACTATCACCAGCACTACATTCAAGGCTAGCAGAAGCATTAGAACTCAAACTTCCTTGCTCTCCTCCTGAATGATACTCTTCTGTCACATTATATTCTGAATCATTTGCATCACTTTGTATTTCTACTTCTGGTTCCCATTCCATGACATCAAGAAACTCAGGAAGTGGGTCCATCAAAATATCCAAGTCAGCAATTGGTGGTATTTGGTATTCTTGGTCAACAAGACTTATGTCAGTTCCTACAGCAAATCTCAATGAAGATGGCCTCCATTCGAGCCCTAGAGCTCCTAACCGTCTTCGCTGGTATGTGCTTTGGTAAGGCTCTGGGTACGGAATCATGCCTAAAAAAAATTCAAACTTCATAAATACTGGAACGACAATTCAGTTAACCTGTATTCAAAAGATAAAATTTCACCTCTACCATCAATAAGTTTAGCCAGGGTGTTTATAACAGTATAACACGACCCAAATAGGCCCCACTTTATAAATATTGTGTTGTATGCATGTAAGATGTACTATTAAAAATTATCTGTTATTTTTAAAATCAATACAGGAGGTTGTAGCCATCTGACTCGTTGACCTGTACAATTTATAGCCGAGTAGCCAAGTGTATTATATTTAACCATTTGACCCACTGGAGACTTGGAGATTAAAATATTGAACCCAAATCAACACATTTTAGATAAACGGGCCCAAATTACCGTCTGTAGGAAGTCACCTTACTACCAAACTTGGCATGGTAATGTACAATATGAAACTGTAAAAATATTAAAGGATTCAAATCCTCTTTATGAACAAACCTGAATCACAAAGGAGATCTTGCATATTCCTTCTATAAGGAGCAAGTTGTGTTTCCTGGGTAGAATATGAAATCTCAAAACATTAGCAACTTATAGCAAAAAACAAACATAGTATACAGTAGTTCAATATAGTACTTAAACTAAGGATTTATCTTTTCCGAATTCCCTCTTTTAGCCTGTAAAATTTTTGATGAAGTACATTGCACTGCATTAAAATCTTTCCAAACATAGAAAATTAAATCAGGTCCGTTGGTTTATCCTTGGTAGAGTTCAGATTTTTGAAGTCCATAACCACATTTGCATGCGAATAATTGATAATTAACTAACCGTCATCAATCATAAATTTTAATATCCCCCTTCTGTGGTTTCTTAAAATTTTGAATAATTTTCACAGCATAAAATTATGGTTTATAAAGAAAAAGGTATATTTCCAAAGATGAGTAGCCGAAAACACTAACCTGGTCAAGAGCATTTCCATGACCGTCTTGAACAAGGGGCCTGTAGTCTCCAAGAAAAAACTGTTGCCAAGCTTATATAGTGTCATTCACGATGACCTGTGATGCCTAATTTAAAGAAAAATATTCGATAGTTTTGTATTTAATTTTTACCTGATCATACTTGGCATCATTTTGCGCCTCCCCTTGACCAGTGCTCAATATATATAACTGACCAACCTCATCAGAAAGTATAATGGATGTCCCATCCCTGGTTATATAGAAAATTAGGGAGAAAGATTAAATAAGTGGTTAATGAAAGTCATTTCAAATAAACAGAAAAAAGGAACATGAAATAATAAATGTTATATACTTACGGAGAAAACTTTCCATCAACTAGCTTAAAGCGTCCGATTTCAAATATGCGAATAGGTAATCCTTCCCATATCTATATATAATTACAGAGAAATGGATATACTTAGTAAATGTAACAATATGCAGAAAAAAGGCAAAATAAGAGAAAATAAATTAGATTCCACAAAGATAAATACTCACATCCCACACTATAGTTTTTCCATCGTATCCAGCACTCATAGCTATCCGTGGATTGAAAGGATGAACATCCAGAACATAAGTCTACAGGTAAAAGTATGATCACTAGGAAATATACTATAGCCCATTTATTAGTTTTTAGTAAGATGTTTGTTATAATGTGAAGAGAAAAATAAAAGCACTTACAGATTCAGTGTGACCTGTTAAAGAATGGACTAAGCTACCATCAACAGCATTCCAGACACATATTCTGCAATCTGCATCCATAGAATTGAAAAGAACAGAAGATAATATAAGGTATAAGAATTCTACCCATCATTCCATAAAATCTACAGTTCAGCAAGAAAACTCACTAACTAACAAATAAATATGAGACACACCTAAAACAGAAGATAATTTAAGGTATAAGAATTCTACCCATATACTTATGCCTGGGTCGATATCAGTTGTGTAGCTAAAATGGGTCGAATAAAAAGAAAAGTGGGTGAAACAGGTTGATAGTTGCCCAATGTTTACTTTTAATGCATACAAGCTCCTAAGTTGTTTTATTCACAGGTTCAGATTACTATTGTATTTTCTATAATTATATATAACATCAGGTCTACAATTAAAAAGTTACATAAATCAACACAGCAGTTTTAGTGCAACTCAATCCACCCTGTTTCAATCCACACTAAAAGGTGGCCTGAACCCATTGCCCAACCTTGGTTTTAAATTGCACAATGCGCTCCTGCGTTTTGGTCCCAAATGCGATACGTTAGTTATTAGAAATAACCAAAAATTAATCATACAAAACAACTCTTATATTTTTACTACAACATAAAAACTACTTATGAAGACACTTCTAAAACATACTTCAACAGAAAAACACAAATTCAAGACTATTTCACTAAACACAGACCATTAAATAGCAATTAGTAGTATGAACCCAAGTATGAAACAACACACCCAAATGTTGAGAGGTGCAACCCATACTTATGTTGAAAATATCAGACCAGTTCCAGAATTGGAAAAAAAGACAGAGCAGTGCATATTGCACGCATCAGGCGCATCATGCACATTGGCGGCGCATCATAGATGCACAACGCATCAAATGATGTGATGCTTTCAGATCAGCGCATGATGCATTATACACGCAATTAAAAATTAGTACCCAAATAACCCAATCCACCAGGCCTGCCACCTCTAATTAAAAGCATAAACCTACCCATGATGGCAGCAAGGACAAAGCGGTTGTCAAGGCTCCACACAATCATGTTAACACCACGTGGAGTAGGAAGAATCCTTTGCCGTGGCCCCCCTCTTGGTGGCTGAGGTGGCATTGGCGGTGGTGGAACTTTCAAATGATATGCCCGTGTCCACCTTCCAACTCTTCCCTATAACTCCAATATAAATATATAAATTCATGAGACTAGAAATAATATGCCAATTTCAGAGAATAAAAAACGCTGTAGAATTCTCACAGAACAAGTTAGAATGATGTAATGGAATATCTCACATGAGATCTACGAGATTTTGGAACCCAAATAATTGCACTGCCATCACGGGAACATGTAACAATGTTGTCATGGGTAAACCTGCATAGTTCAACATTATATGTAAAAACTGAAGCATGCATATTACAAGTCATAATGTGATTTCAACTGTTTGCTAAAGTACAAAATTTCATAACAGCAATAGAAAGAGAATAAAATAAGCACCATGTATTTTTGAATTTCGGAAGGTTTTCTTCTTTTGAGGCGTCGGATAGAGAAAATCTAGAAGCCACAGCACAACCACTGCATCATAAGGCAGCATAAACCTTAGCATTAAAAACAATTACATAAAAAATTAAACGAAAAAAAAAACAGAAATTGTACCTAAACTGTACATAGTTAACATCATTTTCATGCCCAGCTAAAATATCCATCTCATGATTGGGTTGCTCCGGGTTATCATTGCTAGATTTACATGCATTCCAAACCTGCAAATAATTAATAAAAAGCTAACATCCAATTCTCCTAGGTCATATAAACATTTCACTACTGTTTTTGAGTGCTGGTAAAAAGTAGTGTTCACATTAATTATTTACAAGTATACCCGTGCAAGAGTGTCCGAGCTTCCGGTGACAAAAACAGTTCCACTAGCATTGAATGCACAGCAAAATATTTGATGACTTTGAGGAACAAAAGTTGATGTTGATGGCCCATTGTTTCTCCCTACCATTACAAATGTATTAATAAATAAGTCAATTGCTATAAAAGATAAAGAGTTGGTAAATAACATCTATTACTAACCAGCTTGAGGTTCAAGAGGTTTAGGTATGTATATACGTGGACTGCACTGAGAATGTCTAGCATCCCAAATCCTACATGATCCATCATCAGAAGACCTACAGGGGGGAAAATGAACAAAGAAAAGGTTTGAAACTGTAGGCATACAGAAAAACGTCATAAGAAACCTGAAGATAATACGAAAACTGTATTGCTAAAACAATAAAATTTATTTTCATGTAAACAAAACTATTTAGGATGTTGTAAGCATTTGAACACACCGTTTAATTCATGCAATGCCCATTTGACCCGTTTCATTTTATCTACCTTTTGTACATCTTAGCTATTCGACCCGTTTCATTTTAGCCAATTTTATATATCTTACCCATTTGACCTGTTTCATATTTAGCTATTTTATATATATCTACCACGTGACCCATTACCAATAGAATACAACCATAATTGACCATTTTCAACACAATGGGTTCACATTATCAATTCTATCAGCCATAGTTGAAGATAAGCTTACGACAGTAGCTGATAAACAGAGCCTAGTCTGGGACTAAAGGCAATTGCTGTAACTGCCCCTGTGTGACCACGTAATACTGAAACTGGAAGACCATCAGCTATCCGCCACTGAACACACAACAGATATGTCAATTGACAAAATCAAAAATCCAAGCAAATCTAAATATCCTAAGTGGGGTACTTACAACTCGAATAATACAGTCATTTGATGCAGAAGCAACAAATGTGTTATTGAGGCTCACAGCAAGGTCTGTAATGTCACCCTATTGAAACATATATTGATAATAATTTCCCAAGTGAGAAACCTAATTAAAAGGTAGAATTGTAACTTTGTATGGTAGTTGAACTCACTTCATGTCCGCGACAGCTGGCCAAGCAGTATGCAGTTTCCATTGACCAAATTTTTACAAGGCGATCATCCGAACCAGTGATAACATATCTCCCTGATCGGTCAAATATTGCTGAAAAAGAAGCATATTCTTGAACTTAATGGCATATAAAAATGAGTCAAAATTAACTATAAATGACCTGTCACATAAAAAGTCTGGTAAGCAAACACGAAATTGCTAGCAATAAACATAAAAGACAAAATTTTCCACGTTAAAGAACAGAAAACAGGCTGGCTAAGTTGCAACAAATAGAAAAATTGTTTCACTACATTTCTAAGTTGATCAATAGACCTTATAAATTGTCACTACAAACCACTGTACTTCCTGAAATTAATTATTTTGGGAAAAATGCCACATTAGAAATAAAGTGTGTTAGAAGTACATGAAGTATTTACCACAATAGACAGCATTCCGATGGCCTCTAAGCTTCTTAAGATTTTCCATCTTTTGAAACATGGTGGATGGTTTGACAATGGCATAAGAAGCAGCCTGAATAGATGGTGCGCGATGATGCCTAGAAAACCCTCCACCGATTTCCCTTAGGCCCAGCCCACGCACCTGGTCAGCTTGTATATGAGGCCACCGCAAGAACTTCGGGGGGCGTCTCACTTGATTCTCTCCCCTTTTCACATCATCTGCAATGAGGAGGGCCCACAAGCGCCTTATATTTTCATATATTTCTTTTTTAGTTTCTAAAGTAGCAGTAAGATTTAAGAGAATCATGACTGCAAGCAATCATAACTGAATAAACAAAACAAACTCCCTTTGTCCAGTAGATGCAACAAACAACCTGGTGTAACGAGAGAGTGTTTGGCAATTAATTAAATATCTGGAGATGGCAATATAGACACATTCACAAATGAAAGGGCGATTTGGCTTGTGTTCTATGTCAAATGGGCTTTTTTTTCAAGAATAGTAACAAAAAGGAGAATAGGTCAAACAGATCAAACAGGTTGAAAGTTGCCCAAAGTCGAATTTAATGCTTACAACCTTAAATCACTTTAATCAAAGATTTCAAATACTGTTGTAGTAGTATTGCTTTTGTAACATTGTTAACGCATTAACTATTTATAAAGGCTAGACACATTTCAACCGTAATTTCAACCCACAGATTTTGATTCTTAATCCAATTTGCCAGACCCGCAAATCTTGTAACTTCTACAAGTATTTAGGTACAGCCAACCATCAAACAGAGAAATCATGTGGATCAAACTCATTTTTTTGCATGACTATCAATGCAAATTTGTAAGTTAGGCAAAAGGCATATTTTGCATTCATTTAAGGTCCAAGGGAGTAGTAGCCAAAACGTAAATTATAATAATTTATTTGAAATCAGATACCGCTCAAAAGTGAAAAAGAGCCAGTTCCCAACAGAGTAGGAACAGCAGCAGCATTGAGAGGAGTGTGGCCAGTGAGGCCCTGCGATGAAGAAGTGGCACCACTTAACAATTGTTTCAACAGCTTTACTAAGTGATCCTTACCTATGTGAGGATACCTAATAAAACACAAATAACAAAACTCAAATTACCCACAATTTATTATAAAAAAAAAGTCATTTGTGCAGTTATACTCATTACAAACCAAAAGTTTTATAAATTCAATGGATACCTTTCGACCAACTTATTGTAGCTCAAAGGGAATGACATCCCATCATCATTTTCATCCCCACTTGGAGCACCACTTCTTGAATACCAAGAATGATATCTTCTAGGCAAGAGTTGATGCTCAAGAAGTTCATTCCAAAATTGACCATAAGTCCGGTGACATGGGCCGGCTGATAAAAAATGCATAATCAAAAAATAGACCTCCGTAAGGTCAATATCCGTTTCAGCTTCATTACCCCGTTTATTCACATCTACTAGTTGGCCTCTATCCTTCACCTTACTTGACAAACTCAATGATTTCAAACTCCCACTAGGTGGTTCATTGGGAGGATGATTTTTGTGGAGAGCCATATACATATGATTATCCTCTTTCAAATCCTGTAAATTATTCAGAAGTAATATTTATTGTAGGCCATTTCCTAAAGGCAAAAGGCACAATCCCATATGCATAACTGATATTCAAATTAAAGGGCCCACTTCAGGAAACTAAACACACAGTGATTAACATATTCAACCCTAAAAACCATCACAACAATGAAACAGTATGCAAAAATACCAACCAGAAGAAGGAAACTCACAATTCAACAGATTAACCAGACGGGTAATCACAAGAAACCCAAAATAGGTTGCAAAACCCTGACATTCAACATGCCCTAACATCTCACTCAAGATTAATCCACCGCCGAAAACTTCAAACTACTCAATTCTCCTGTATACAACACAAAAAACCACACGAACAAAACCCAATTGAGATCCAACTACACATGCAAGAACCCTTTAATACGGTAACAAATTGAACAAAGTTGTAATTATAAGAATTACCTTAATTTTTGGTCACGAATGATGGGAGTTTTGCGGGTTGAGTGAGGGTGGAGCAAGAAATCTTCAATGTGGATCCGAAAGTCGAAGGAATTAGATAGAATGTTGACGGATGAAGAATTGGAGTTCATGTATCATAAAGCGAAAAACAGAAGGATGAGATGGAGAATTGAAATCAGAGTGATGAAGGGAGCTTCGGTTGGTGTTTAGAGTGTAAGCAATTGGGATGAAGAAAGAAAGAAAACGCCATAGGAAGGAGGAGAGAGAAACAAATACGAAGGCTGCCTTCTGAGAGAGAAAGTGATGAAGGAAGCGTAGTAATTGAAGAAATCGTGGCCCCAAATGGAAACAATGTGATATTTTGAGGGGAGAAAGTGAAAGTATATTAATTCTCGGGGATGCTAGAAAAATATGGCAAGTTATCATCAATATTTACTAAATTTCAAGTAAGAGTTATGATAAATCTTTCTTTATTTTTTTTCTACATAATTGATCTCATATGGACTAATATTGACGGTTTTTCTCAGAAAAAAAATATCTTTTTGCTCATAGTAATACTACCAGGATAAAATATTTAAAGTGAGAATTATATCTCTTTATTTCTCATATGCAACACGATGTGGGAGAGTTGTTACTCAATTACTGAGTTGGTGGTTTGTATAACAATTTTCGTA
>BJCO01798566.1:0-14458 GCA_018326465.1 Flaveria floridana | reverse complement strand
AGCGGTCTCTCTATCTCTCAGGATAGAGGAACGACTTGCCACCACATACCCCTCCCAGACCCTGCTCCTCAGCGGGATACACTGGGTATGTTTGTTTGTTTATTGATTAAGGGGTTGGTGGGTTTTTTTTTGCTTGTACTTTGTTTTTAAACAGTGTTTTGTTTTGACAATGAAATAGGATGAAATTAATGAAGATGAAGAGAAGTTACTAGAAGCGTTCTTCTCCAAGGATGCACGGCCGCAGCGCACTTTAGCGGATATCATTGTGGAAAAGATTAAAGAAAAAGATCAAGTGCCTTCAGGTTTTTATTTACTATGAATCTTTATAGTTTTATCAGGGTGTGTTGATTATTGTTCTTTTTGATCTTTCTGATATCATGATTCGGGTTCGTTTATGTTTATGCGCTAAGCTTGGTAGATAGGTTTATCTGCAGGAAATGAGCCTTTGCCAAAATTGGATGATTCCATCATAGAAGTATACAAGAGGTGCTAATTTGCTATACATGTCTATATCTTGAGTTTTAAATAGAATTTTTACACGAACAATGAACAAATTAAATCTTTAACTTGGTATGCAGCGTTGGAGCGATATTTATGAAATATACTTCAGGAAAGCTTCCATTGGCCTTTAAAAGCATACCGGCAAAACAACATTGGGAGGAGCTTCTGTATCTGACCGAACCAGAAAAATGGTCACCGAATGCAGTGTATCAAGCCACCAGAATCCTTGCTTCTAACATGAGTTCGAAGAAAGTGGAACGGTTTTACAAGTTTGTCTTGCTTCCTCGAATTAGACAAGATATAAAGAAGAACAAAAAACTACATTTTGCATTATATCAAGCTTTGAAAAAGGCTGTATACAAACCGGCTGCCTTCAACAAGGGAATTTTGTTCCCATTGTGCGAGGTATGAATTTCCCAAAACCCTATGATGACTGTTTATTTTGTGTTCTTAAGTTGAAAAGTAAGGGGATAGGCTTACATGACAGGAAGTTTTTTTATGCAATGATTAAATCGGTAGGATTTGTGTATAAGAATGCAGAAAAAGTGTATCATACAACTACACAATGTTACGATAATTAAAGTTTCTAAAATACCATGAGTTTTCCATCTAGTCAATTACTCATTTATGAAGGACATTTGTGTCTATGAAACTTACTTTTTAATGTAATAATATTGTTTTATGCACAACCCATTTTTTGATTAGTAATGATTTAATTTTCTGCAGTCAAGGACTTGCAATCTGAGAGAAGCTGTTATTATTGGAAGTGTTCTTCAAAAAGTCTCTATTCCGCCACTTCATTCAAGGTACCACTGTTACTTTTAGTTTTCAATTATGCCACAAGTTCAATTTGCTTAGAGCTCTTTTGAACAGGATAGAATGAGTCAAGACAGCCATGAATTATATTTTTATTGTATGTAGACGTGTACTGAAGGCATACATTCATTACTTGGTGCCATGAATTATACAGTTTTTTCACATGATTTGTTTTCCTAAAATTGTTAAGAAAATATTTTCTGTTGTACATTTTCTTAGTTGATAGGTTATCTGGACAGAAAAATAACCAAAGTGTTATCTTTAATATGCAGTCTTGCTTTAATGAAACTTGCAGAAATGGAATATGGTGGCACAACAAGGTATTTATTTGGAAGCCCATGCATGTTTTTTTTAATTCTTTAACCAGATATAATATAAAGCAGAGTTACCTGATTATTGAAAATGTTTTCTGCCAAATTTCAGCTATTTCATAAAGCTGTTAGTTGAGAAGAAATATGCTTTACCATATCGAGTTATTGATGCAATGGTTGCACATTTTATGAGATTCTGTGAGGACTCAAGGGATATGCCTGTGATCTGGCATCAATCACTTCTTGCATTTATGCAAAGGCTAGTTTCAACTTTTCCTGTTCAGCTTTATAACATATAATAATGAGCTACTTTAAAATAGTAATAATAACGCAAATATTATGCAGGTACAAACATGAACTGACAAAGGATCAAAAAGATGACATTAGTTATCTTGTGAAGAAACAGAGACATAAAATGGTATTGAGAAGAAACAGAAAGAAAGTTGCTGATTATAATGCTTTAAAGTTATTCACGATTAATGTATTTTAATTTCTTGATGCAGGTCACGCCTGAAATTTTAAGAGAGCTGAATAATAGCCGTATTCGTGGGGAGAAAGAGGATGATCTCATGTCTCTATATATCCTTTTGTATAACTCAAAACTGGTCCGTTGGGTTGGGTATCTTGTCAAGACGGGTTTGTTTGGGTTGGGTTGGGTTGGGTTGGGTTGACCTGGCCTCACCTTTTTATTTGAATTTTTTTTAGATATATTATGTATTAGACAGGACTATGAAAGCTAAATTGTTAAAATAATAGTCTTAAAATCGTGTCTATACGTATATATCCTCCTTTTCTTATATCGAAAGGGGTTGGGTTAGGTTGGGTAACCGATCAGCATAGGTTGGTTGGGTTGGGTTGGGTTGGGTCGGGTCGACCCATCAGCACTTTTTTTTCTTTCAGTTATGTGAAATTATAAATATTTAACGTGCCAAATAAGATACGAAGAATAAAATTTTAGTTTTTTTAAACTTTTGTTGATAAAGAGATTTTGGAGGTTTAAGCATTTAAATCACCTTTGACGACTTTTATAGCTAAGCTTTAAAACTCTATCGCTTTGACCCATTGAAGGTACGATATAACATAAATCGGCCCGTCCTTAGGTAAACGGGTCAAGATTGCCATTGTTTATTATTATTTCTCTTTCCTTAACTCTACATCACCTTCCCCTATTTCTGTAATCAACAAAACCATAGATGAAGACAGATTTGATATTCCAGATGTTCCAATGGAAGAAGATTAATGTTCAGAAACATATTCTTAAACCATGGTAAATATGCAAAACCCCCTCCCTCCGAAAAAGAAAAACTAGCATATGCTAAACTAACTAGTTAAAACTTCAAAGGTTTTTATTTACAGGATCTTGTGCTTCTTGCTCTAAGGAGATGGAAGTTTTATGTTATTGGTTTTTGAAGTTGATGTGACAAGTATGTGCTGATTAACTTCAAGCATCGTGTGGACTCGGATTGTTGTCGGGTAACCTTATCAATTTTGTAGAAAATATCTCAAGTGGGATGATTATACCGTCTTTTGATAGTTATTGAAACGGAGATAATATGTATTGTATAATTGATCCTTGCTCATATATGATAATCTTGTTATTCCACCAGTGCATCATGTTCTTAGGTTCTTATTTGAAACTTTCTGTTATGTTTGTTTCAATATGCAAAAAGGATCTCACTTGGAGCTTTAGTTCATTACATATTTAAACATATTGTTTTTGGGCTAAAGATTGGATCTATTTGGGCCAAAAGACTGCAGTTTTTTTAAGGGAAGTAACTGCGGTTGTTTAGGCTGAAACACCTACTTTTCGGCCCCTAGCCCAAACATTGGGCGATGGCGGCTGATAGATAACCAACTTACCGACCCACACTTGGACTACGGACGTATTAACCAGACCGATTGGTGTTGGTGTCAAACATAGCCGCATTTGTCCCTATGCGATTTAGTGAAGGTAGCTCGTCTTTACTTCACTCGACCCAAGCAATGCCTAGAGGCGCCCCATGCCTCTCTTGATTAGACCAAGCTAATTATTTTCGACAAGTCTTTTCTCATTTTGCAATTTTGAAAGCCCACATCTAAGAGGGCTTGTGGCTTAACTCGATTGGGTGTAACCACCTTTTTTAAACGCAAGAACGACTAGACGAGCGAGCCTCTTGGCTAGGGGGATGTACCGTTAACCTGAAGGTCGACTAGAGCTGCCTGGCATAGCTCAATAAGTTAGTCCTATTAAGGTGTGAACTGTGAAGGGAAAAAAACTCGGTCATACATGTTTTTATAATTTTATTAGTTTTTGTTATAGTTATTTTTATAATTTCAACTGAATCGTACATGTTTTTATAGTTTTATCGATTTTTGTTATAGTTAATTTTATAATTTCTTATGAAAGTTATGACCTTTCCGATGTTTATGATGAACTTTAACTAAATTTTATTTTATTTTAAGGTTTTCATCATATTCTTTTTTATATAATCTATTATTTGATGAACCTATATTAACAACGAAAACCAAGTTTGATGCTTTAATCATGTTTAATCACCTGCGCGTATGATATGTGGACAACAATCTTAACAACAATCATATTTGATAAATATTATTAATTATTAAACTACTGGTTGGTTTTAAAAAGGGTAAGATGAAGTCAAATCATAATTCTATCTCAAGGGATAGAGAGAGAGATTTCCACTAAGACCCTTAGCTCTAACACAAAAAAACATATAAAGTTATATATAATGTTATTGTTATAACTGCCGCTATTAATATTTTTAGAACCGCATTGGACGTCGAACCTAACGTTTTATTGGTCCAGTGGTCGGAGTGGATGACGTCATAATTATATATATAGGATATTATATATAATTCAATATTATATATATATATATATAATTCAATATAAGTAATTTATTGTGTATTTTTTAGTTATATATACAACTTAACAATAATCGTATGTCCGACATAGTAATTTATTGTTCAACCCCATTAAAATAAAAAAATTAAAAAAAATAATAAATAAAATTCGAAATCCGATCCGACCACCGATTCGGGACGGAACTGGCCGGTTGAACCCCTCCAAAACAAACTGATATGAACCGGTCCGGCCACCCTCCTTCAAAACATTGACCGATATTACTACTACAACTAATACTATTACTATTACTGGTAAATTTTGTTACTGTATTTTTGTTAACCTCCTCAACGTACGATCTTATATTTACTAACACAACGACGGATTTGACACCTTTGTGATACTAACATATAACTACTACCAGTGTAAATCTACAGAATTCCCGCTGCCACCCCTAGTTTACATGAAGTAGTAGAAAATAAAAAGAACAAACTTAAGAGCCAAGTAAACTATTACACAGATTCAATGACATAGACAACAAAAACTAGAAAACAGTCCATTGTTTTACTTCATTTCTGTCATTATGCACGTGTCATGCAGCCTCATCGTATGTTTCTAGTTCCAATAGATACGATACTTCATGATGTTCTTTTATTTCACTTTTTTAAGGGTTGCTATATATATATATATATGTGTGTGTGTCTAATTGTGTATAACCTATTTTCATATTTTAATTTGGGTTTATAATTGAAAATATATTTCACTTCAATTTGTCTTGATAAATAATTAAGTTTCTGCGGTTTAGAAAGGAAAATAAAAATAAATTAGTTTCTCTTAATAGTATATATATGTTAATATATTATCACAAAATATGAAATAGTAACAAAACTGTAATAAGTTATAAGAGTAAGATGGAAGTAAAAGGAAAAAAAAGTAATCATGACTAAATTCAAGATTTAAAGCTAATTACCTTAGATGAATAAGTTATTAATTAAAATCCACTACGTATTTACCCCGCGCGTTGTGGCGGGATCCCGCTATGGCTTCAACTATTAAAAAGCAGATAATAAACATGTTGCTCACTCTGGCGTAAAACCCAAAAGCGTTACTCGTCGTAAAAGCTATTGTCACTCAATATTGTTAACTCTTATTCCATTTAATTGTTCGTCGTTTAAAAGAATAGTAACGGCTGTAGTTTACGACACTAAAAAATATTTGATTTTTTTTGCCAAAATTTAAACCCAAAAAATTTTGTGCTAAAATTTCAATTCTTCTAAACTTCACTGTAGCAATAAATTTCAAAAGTTAAAAGTTTAAGCTTTTAAGTTGTTGTGATCAAATTATAAAAACCGACAAAACCACTGTAGCAAAGTGGTTGCTTTTCAATATATAGTATAATGTTATAATTTCATTATATTTTTTCTCAACGCTTCATCTTATTCATTTTTGGGATTTATTAATAAGAAAAAATTAACATCAAGAGCACATTATACGTACATAATTAAACCCTAATTTATCTTTGATTAAATGTAAAAGCCCTACATGCTCTAATGATTTCATTTAACACCTGGTTCTAATCGTGAAAATTTTAAATTTAGTAATAACACAACTTTTGTTTGGAGATAATAGTGTTCATATATTCATCAAATAATATATGATCAGGATTCCATATAAAAAGATCGCAATATTCTAGAGTTTTTTTTCAATATGGTGTTGGTGGGAAAAATATTTACTAAAATGGGTTATTTGAAAAATATTACGAAAATGGTGTTTTTTTTATTTTTTCTATTTTAACTAATCCATTCTAATTCTTTTCTTTTTATTATTTAATATATCGACGTCTTACCTTTCATTGTTCCTCAATCAATTCATTATGGTTATTTTTATTTTTTAACTAACTTAAAATAATTCTTTTTTTATATATAATCAGAACATGCTAAATGCAACAAAAGAATCATTTATATAGCTTTAAAAATGAAATGACAAGCATAAAAAAAACTAAACGAACATCAAAACTCAGGGATCTTAGTGCCAAATACAAACAAAAATAAAATTACCAAATGAAGTTGACTCATTGTTGGTATTTAAATTTGTATTTATATTTAATATTGAGACACTAAAAGAATATATAAAATAAAATTACAGGCCAAACATCACATGTAATTGCATTTACATTTTACTTACATATAATCAAAATCATATAACATCACGAATCATCTACAAAGTTATTATGTATAACTAAATAAGATTAATGGTATACGTTTAGCTTTATTTTAAACAATGAGATAATAAAACACTCAACATTTTTATTTTTCGTGTATATGATATTGAGATCTTCAGGTCTTAAATTTTGGTTAGCTTTTTTTTATGCTTCTTATATTATTTTTTAAGGTTTGTTTTAATGATATTTTGCTTGCATTTAACATGGTCTGGTTAAAAAATACAAAGAAATTAAAAAAAATTATATTTCGTTAGTAAAAAAAAAACTATATGAGTTGATTAAGAAACAAAATAAAAATTGATGATTGGTTGATTGAATAAAAATAAAAAGAAAAGAATTAATAGATTAGTTAACAATAAAAAAACTAAAGGAAAAACCCATTTTGATAAATATTTATCAAATCACCCATTTTGATAAATATTTCTTACTACTACACCATTTTAGAAAAAAAAAACTCCAATATTCTAAATATAATTTCTGAAGCACCCTCTAAACAACTTAATAACAATGATTGGCGAAGATACCATTCATCATAAATCATAACTGTTTTATAATATCTAATTAATAAAAGTGAATACATGTCATGTGCTTTGTAAAAAAATGACTAAACTACAAGCTAGCCTTTTGATAGATGATCAATATCTATCTAAACCCATCCTATTAACATCAAATCCCGTATCATCTAAACACTAGATGTTGTTATTAGAAGAATCTTGTGGTTAAAGCCACTTGCAAACAATCATGAAGAATATAGGATATGATATAATTAATATCTTTAGCAGCA
The DNA here is from genome assembly GCA_018326465.1 of Flaveria floridana. Classification (NCBI taxonomy): domain Eukaryota; kingdom Viridiplantae; phylum Streptophyta; class Magnoliopsida; order Asterales; family Asteraceae; genus Flaveria; species Flaveria floridana. The sequence continues at coordinate 6,983 of BJCO01798566.1, read as the reverse complement.
CAAAATCCCATGTTGATTCTCAATCTCAATGATTAAGTGAGACACATACTTATATTATTTTGTTAATAGTTGTTCAACATATTCAAGTTTTATTTTAGCTATCACTGGCTGCCAACAAGCCACCAAGGCAAAACTGCCTGATTACATAATTTGTATGTAGCTCATGTTGATCATGTTTGTTGGTTGTGGGATTTTCTTAAAAGGGTAAGAAAGAACCATATATTATGCATGCATGATTCTTGCCTTTAATTAGTCATGAATAACTGTCCAATTTCCATCTTAAAATACACTTTTAGATTGCGTATTTTTATCAACTAATATATATAATTTCTTTCTATGTGGTCTCAAAGATGCCGCGTTTCAACCCTATATTCATCTAGATACCCGCTTCTTGTAATTCGTACAATGTTATACGTATCTTCATTGTTAATTTGACGCGTTGACACGTACGTGTCATAGACACTATGACGTGCATGTAAACGGGCCGAGCGAGTTTGAGTTTTGCTTGTCTAATTAACAAAAGAGAGTTTCAGCTAGCGCTTATGTATAATGTTCGAGTTTTACTTGTGACATTGAGCTACACTCGTTCTCAACTCATTTATTATATATTTATTATTTAATTACTATTTTTAAGCATCATGTAATCTATTTTTATTAATAACTTATGCTGGTATCTTAGATTTAAACCTTGACCTCTTAGACAAAATAGAGACACCTTGCTGTACTTTGATTTCAGCACCTTATTACTGGAATGTTTTCTTGAAAACTATTATTTACTTAATAAGTATCCTATATATAGTTATTTTTATATACACACATAGCATTTAAACTATATTTATAATATTATGTGTTATTTACACTTTTTTAAACTTTGATATATACATAATATTCTGTATTATTTAGACTTTTTTTAACTTTGATATATATATATATATATAGTACTTTTTGTTATGTGATTAGATATTATATTCTGCATACACAATATTATGTGTAGTTAAATACTAATTTTGTTAAGGCTTGCTATCTTGATCAAACCCAATATATAAAATTTATGACAATTCATTTATTAAACAAGGTTTAACTCAAGCTAAAAATCAACTAGAATTCGTTTTAAACTTGGTTAATATTAAGTTACGTAACGATTCGAGCTCGAGTTAACACACAAGTAGCTAAGTTCATGCTATTCTAAAAGAAAGAAGTAACATTCTATACTACCATATAATACATATTAGAAGGATAAGATATTAATTTTATTTAAAATGTACAACACCTATACAATATTTTAAACATTGAGTACAAATGTTTAATGCAATAGTTTTACTTTTGCCCCCATTTAATTAAATTCTTCCAATTATTATATTATTTAATACACATTATTAATACGTTGTTTAATACTGTCATATTATTTAATTCACTTCATTAAATTTTGTTTTATTTATAATAAAATAAATTGATATTTAAATTTATATTTACTAATTATATTTTTATAACTAAATACTAATTAAATTAAGTATTATTTTATTTAAATAATTAAGTATATGACTTATACATCTTCATATTTAATAATTATAATACTAATATTTTTCTAGGGACATATTGTGAGTTTAATAATTTTAATATTTATCTACATCTTTTATAATAAAAGTGAAAGGATGATAGAATAATTTTTTTTATAATAAAAGTGAAAGGATGATAGAATGAAAATTTTACATATGGATTAATACATAATATGAAAAGTCATGTTTAAGTTTTAAAAAATCAATAATTTTACTCTATTTATGCCTTTACAATAAAATAGCTTATAATACAAATGCTAAAACATATACACGTGACCAAACAAAATCGTTATTACTTTCAATGTCGTTTATTTATTGCGATTGAGTAATAATCCATCTTCCCTTTTCTCTTGCCCGTTGTTTAAAATTCAATAGCAACCAAGATGGTAATTTGTGGTAACAATTTCTCCATTAACTTTCTCCGGTATATGCAAATCACCATCGAAAGCTGCCTTCGATTATTATATAACTCTAAGCTACATTCATAAAACAAAACCCCCCATAAAATCTAGATAGTAAGTGATTTTCGACCATAAATACTACCCATGCTTTCACTAATCTTGTTAGGATAATATAATTGTCTTAAAGACTTTTGTAATATACTTTATTGTTTTTTTTGATTTAATTTTTTCAATAATTATATTTTAATTTTTTAATTTACGTCATTACGCACTAAGTCGATACTAACTAAAATCGAATTTTTAAAAAATCACGCAGCAGCGCGCGGTATTTCACTAGTATATGTATACAAGTCAATCTTTTTGGCCAAGTCATTATTACTACACATTGTTAATAAATTATCATAGTGGAAGTATGGAACACAAAAACATTGTATGTGTCAATTATTATAGATTTTGTAGCTTTTTATGTACGTTGCAAGTTCTATATTATATAATTAACTATTAAAGGAACACGTAGAGTGATATTCTACCTTAAACATTTGTGTGTGTTGGTCGGCGACAATACTAACTGATTCATAGAACTTTTATCCTTGATTTCTCACCACGTTAAAATAATATTAATATAAAAATTGTCATGTGGGTGAGGCACACACTGATGTTTGCTTTTCTAACTCTGATGACATGGAATCCAATCACCAACAAGACATGTACACATGCATGGAACCTAATAAGCAATAACAAATGTCTACTTAGAAAATAGTTCATATGTTTAGTAATTAATTAGGCTAATGTTAAAGAGAAAGTATATACATAAGAAATGTGTCAAATATTGAATGACTGGAATTGTCTTTAAGTTGATTTATTAGATAATTATCATTACTCGTATCTTTTTAGACCTTTTGACATTAATTTTGAGCGAAAAATGGTTTCGCGGGTATTTTGACAGGCTTTTCATTCTTTTCCATGGGAAACCATCGTACACCCACAGCTAGAAAATATATGATTTGTGATCTTTGAAAAATAATAATGAAACTTCTGAAATGAACATACTAATGACTCATATGTATAGTTAGATCTAAATATTTTTTTAAAAATCCAACCGGTATGGATTAATTAATGAGAAGTGAGCAAAGGCACATAATGCAATTCGTCTGGCCAAACATGCATTTTTTTCTATTTTTTTATAGTGCACTTTGCCCAAAATATTTCATTGCCCTGCCTAAACTAATGGACTTCAACTTGGTATTCAAGAATCATTATAATATGCTTTATGATGCACCTAATTTAAAAAGATGAATTTGGAATTGGCATTGAAGCTTATTCTATATAGTTTGGATGACTCATAGTTCTAAAAATAACAATAGAACGGGTATTGGTAATTTTATACTTAATTAAGAGGACATTTGATAGCGTCTTAATAATTTTATTAACAGGCTATCTTTAAATTGGTAAGAGATAAAGTAAGTTTGGTTCATTTCAAAGACATCTTTTAATGATTCACTGAGCCTCTTAATAGATAAATTCTGAAAAACATGCTGACCGTTTCAAAGGCTACCTTGTATTTGCTCAGGCCTCTTAATGTTGTAACACAAGGTTGCCAAACAGTCCTAAGTGTTTATAACTCATTATTCTTTAGATATTGGGCATAGATGTTAGTTTGTTAAAAATTATCTATCATTTTTAATTTTTTTTAAATTTTATTACCTAAACAGTTAGAATTATGAAAACCAGCTAAAAAGTCGGTGGATTAGTAGGTCTCTCAGTTGCCAAGAATAAAAGAAAATAAAAAAATAAAAAAAGAATGTTGACGGATAAGGTTTGATAAAAGGGTATAGATGTTTTAGTTAATCGAATTGGATATCACCTAATATAACATTATATATACTCATGAAAAAAATTAAAATTAATGCCTATACCCAATCCAATACATGAATACACATCTCATTACCCATCGTGAATTTTTTGGTTTTCTGTTAGGTACACCACAAACTGAGTTTTATTATGTGAGTACAAACCAACCATTGGGGGGACCTAAAGCTGGAGAGGGGGCAGCCGACCACCCTAACTTATTTCAGTGATATGTATATGTGAAAATACCGATCGCCCCTCATAAAGTTTGCAATTTGCCCCCTTAAACTTTTGAAGCTAAAGAAGGAGCAAGATTGTTTCAAACACATTATTGGGAACGGAACTACAAAGGGATCCGAGGGGTCTGGTGATCTTTCGATAGTTGACAAACCATATCTTCTTACTAACCGGGTCTATAATCATATGGATTTTTGTAATTTCACCCTCAAATAGTCATATAGTTAGTAGGAAGAAAAAAAGAAAAAAAAGTATACTAAAATAAATACTTTTGACAATAAAACAAGCTAAGTTTAAATTAGTTTCAAGATATGAGGGATCAATGTTATAATTACTGTCCAACATGCTTTCAAACATGTTGGACATATCATCAATTTTATAAGTTAAATTTCTTCAAAAATCATATATTATTACTTTTATGAGTATAATTGTTTCAATACGATTTTGTTAATTATATATAAGTATATGCAAATTCATGAGTTTGGCAACCGTTTTAATGATTTTTTTCATCAATGAACAGACCCGACCCAATCTAATTTGAACCAGACCAAAAAAAGTATACTAAAATAAATACTTTTGACAATAAAACAAGCTAAGTTTAAATTAGTTTCAAGATATGAGGGATCAATGTTATAATTACTGTCCAACATGCTTTCAAACATGTTGGACATATCATCAATTTTATAAGTTAAATTTCTTCAAAAATCATATATTATTACTTTTATGAGTATAATTGTTTCAATACGATTTTGTTAACTATATATAAGTATATGCAAATTCATGAGTTTGGCAACCGTTTTAATGATTTTTTTCATCAATGAACAGACCCGACCCAATCTAATTTGAACCAGACCAAAAAAAGTATATGGTATATTAAGATAGCTAAATGACACTTAAAAATTCCCCGCCCCTCGTGAAAGTAATTTCTGGATACATCACTGAAACCAACATGTGCTAACTCAAAACAGAACTTGTTCAATCGATACCTCTTGTAAATCTTCTTTCTTCATCCAACACTTTCTTTCATCCACCATCATTTTATATATGGTTAAATACTTTTTATGGTTAGTGTTTATAATCTCATTAAGGATTCTATTACATAGGTTCTTAGAGCATAATGCATGCTCAAAGTCTGATACGTGAAAACCAACTATCCCACATTTGATCATGCTCCTAATTTGTCTCTTTATTTCATCTATACGTCAGTTAATCATTTAGTTTACTTGTCTTACTTTCCCTTGCATCTTCTTATTTTTGCTAATGGTTACTGGTTAGTCCATCATGTCCACTACTTTTTATTTGTAAGTCTTTTAGAAGATTGACCTTCTTGAATCGGTCTATAACGTACACCTTCTCAATGGCCGGAAAAACTTGGTTCATCCTTCCTAAGGATGCTCAAAAGAGGTAGGGGGCTTACTCACAATCAATTTCATTAGATATAAAACAATCGGTCATAAGACTGTAGAGGTATCGTACTTCAATCATCAAAATTGGTCAAACTGAGAGTCACTAATTGGTTTCAGATTGAAATTAACCGAGTTTCACACTAAATGTTTAATAGAACAAAACTCAGATTTAATAACAATGTATGATTTTTGGTGTGTGATTTCTTGTGTACCAGACGAAGAAGAAGAATTCTAGGATGACCAAAATTGTTCAAGAATTGTTTTTGCAAGTTGGACAAAAATTGTCATTCGGTAATTTTAATGTTTAAAACCTAACTATTTTTACTTTGAATTTCACATGTGAAACTTCTAGAAAAATCAAATTTAGTGTGCTTGTTTTCCCGTGAACCAGCTCAGCCCCTGCTAGAGGCTCTGCTATTTGGACTTCACAGGTACTGTCACCCCTTGGACCCTGCTACCAGAAATACTACCCCCCGAATCCCCACCAAGTGAAACCATCATGGCTTACCCTTACTCCTAAAAAACTATGATGTTATAAACTGAAAATCACAATAAATTCAAACAAGCATGTGCATCGCACCTTTTAAATTATTTGATAAATTAATATACTAATCACATTGATAAATTAGTCAATTCAATTACACTAAATATCTACCAAAATGTATATATTTATATCTATAATCACTACAATAAAAATGGGAATTTCCCAAAAATATATGTATTCAAAAATCAAAATTTCTCACGGTTTATAGGAACGCTTTCGACCACAAAAAACAAAAACAAAAACAAAAACAAAAACAAAAACTAATTATTGCAACAAGTTCTCCACAAAGTAGCTACAAATAAACTAGTTTTCGTAAATCCGTTAGCTAATTATTTTCCAACAACCGTTTTTTTCTTTCAGAAATTTATTGCTACCCGGTTTAATTTTCCGACAAATATCCCACAAAAATATTACCGTTAGCCCAGTTTTTTGGTAGTGAATGTGACGCGGCATGACGTGATGCTGATGCTCTCATGTCAAGTTCTAACATTATGCACATGTTAGCATTGGTGACACGTGTCCCCTCACATACACGTGTATGTACATGATATGTGGTATTAGATTTAGAATATCCCATGTTTTTGCAGATGCAATGTCTGAAACTGTGGGTAAGACACTAGACATCATGCATTTCACGTGGCAATCAGCATAGAATCGTTAATGATGTCAGTCTAGATTGCATGCAATTTAGTACTTTATTAACGTACGTTGTTGAGTATCGAAAGTGTATATATATGGGTAAACGCGCGCGTGAACATGTCTCTCTAATTGGGTACATCATATATTACAACATGCATGCATGAAATCTTGAAATAACGACCACGATGATCGTCTAGCAACAGTACAATATATATGTTTATCCTCGCGTAATAATATACACGTGGCATTTACATGCATGTAGACTGTAGTCATGCATTACGACATCTGCGAAAATTATGCTGTACGTTGTGAGTTCCCAAGGTTCAACAACAACGCGATATATATATATATA
>BJCO01798557.1:0-15965 GCA_018326465.1 Flaveria floridana | reverse complement strand
ATATATATATATATATATATATATATATATATATATATATATATATATATATATATATATATATCATACGAGTATGTATTTCCGCATCTCCTAACTCGTTTAGTAAATAATAAGATTAAATCAGTCGACAAGTTAACCCAGTGATAGATTCAGAGATTTTTTGTTTGTGGGTGTAAAAAATAGGTCGTTTCAAATCAAATGGGATCAAACGATTTGGCTAAAACAAGTCAGGCCAAAATGGGTTGGAGAAAACAAGCCAGGCTGAAATGGTTTGGAGAAAACAATTCACGCTTTTAACTTAACAATGGCCCAGAGAAAACAATTCACGCTTAGTTACTTTACGATATAGTAGAAGTATTTATATTTATTTACTCAATGATATGATACATTTCACATATTTTGGTTATCTCAAACGTGTTTAGAAAACAAAAAATAAATATATTATAAATACATTGAGTTATCCGACAACAACATACATTCCTCATCTATTCAATTGAATTAGTTATACTTGGTTTATAGTATATTTAACTAATTACGAAAAATACCTACTATATTGGTTATATTTAACATCAAATACTTTTTAACTAGTTTTTATTAATACATGATGTTCGTCTAATATAGTAACAACTAAAAAGATATGTTAACAAAATATAGTTAAAATTAGACCGAAACGTTAACCATAGAATTGTTTAAAAATCAAATCGAACTTAAACCGATATGTGATAAAAACAAATATTTCCATTTATTCTGTCAACTCTAAGCATCGATATCTCATTTATCTTAACTTCGTTTTGGACATGGTTTAACTCATTGTGATCCTTTCACAAAAAAGAATACAAACTCACTAATAAATAATTATTTTACTAACAAATATAAATAACTATTAATGTTCAAAACTAATTTAAAAAAACCCATATTTTTCATTAAAATTTTCAACAAAAATTATGATATGTTGTAGAAAAAGTTAATTTGACAAAAAAAGACATATCTAGTAAAAAACGTTTTCCCAATAAACAAACAAAACTTTTGAGTCGAATGAAGAAAAACCTCAAAACTAGCTTTAAATTTTTGGAAACTGTAATTTAGTCTTCTACCAGCTGACAATTAAACAAACGAAAACTTAATATATTTTTCCCTTTATGGAGATCAAGTTTATGATCCACACACAGATACACAATTAGTCATTGATCAGTGGCTAAATATGTTAAGGGGTAACGTAAATTTTATTTACCGTACATGGAGTGACGGAATCATGAATTATTTACCACGGGGTCACTATTTTTTAATAATTAGCTTCTAAAGAAACAATATAAAAAATTTTGGGTTGTTCGATTGGGTCGAGTCGTAATAAACATAATTAAATTGCATTGTAAAAAAAACTAATATTTTATAGTGTTCCGTACGCGTTTTCATCTTTTAATGCTTCCATTTCACAGCAAAAGGATTCATGTTCTCTATATTTCAAATTTAAACAATACTAGAAACATTAAATTAAGCATAAAATATTCGTGATAAACAAATAACCATATAATAGCATTCATAGTAGATTCTTACACTCTTTACATCTCCTATTTTTACTTTATTATTATTTACTTTTAAAATTGAGTTTTAATAAATTTCTATAGAAGTTTATATATGAGTCATACTCTCATCATTCTAACAACATTCCTAAGGTTTGATACAAATTGTCAGGGTTTTTAAACAATAAATAACAAAAACATCGATTATTTTATTTTTTTTCTTCTTTTTTTTTGCATAAAATAATAAATAAAATGTGTATGACCATTGAAAAAAATGTATTGTTTTGTTATGTTATATGCTAGTATTAAGTTTACTCGCATTGCAACAGAAGGTTTAAAACCATGCCAAGTAATATTAATGGCACACCATCGCCCCCATCAACACTGAAGAAACTAATAAAACGAAAAAAATAAATAAATCGAATAAAAATTAGACGTAAAAACATTGAACCATACACTTACGCAAGCAATAAATAAAACAATAAATTAATTTATCTAGGACCAACAAGTTATGACGTGGCCGTTAAGCTGGAAAAATAAGTGAAAAACGTTGAACTACACACGCACGTTGCGGCGTGTTAGCTCAAAAAATTAGAGCGAAACGTATAAAGAAAAATTTGTAAAAGTTAAAAAGTATAGAGGATCAAAGTTGAAAGTTCAAAAAATATTGAGGCTAATTATAAAAGATGTAAAAGTAGTGAGTTAAAATAAAAAGGTTAAAATATAAAAAAAGTTGGTACATCTCATAAAACACATAATACAACTTACAATAAATAAAAATAATTAGTATACATATAATTTTTATTTTTGGGCTTATTATTGTATTAAGTTGGGTAATAAGTATTTTGGCTTTTATGTTATTTGGTAATGGGTAATGGGTAATGATTATTTATGTTTTTATAAATTGTATTGTTTTTTTTTATAAATTATTTAACTTTTACTTATAAAATTAAAACTTTCTATGAAGTGTTGAGTTTAAAACTTTTTTAAGGAGTAACGTAATTTATTCTCAGGGGTAACGTAAAACCGAAATTTTCTTTTCACATAAACCCGTAAAAAAAATTTTACACTACTCATAACAAGTTGAGGTGTAGAGAAAGTTACCCCTCAATTCCACATATGTCCGCCTATGCGAATGATTATATGGATGAGCTATTAATTTTATGATTAAAGTTCACATTTATATAAAATCGAGTCTTAAGACAAATAAAGCTAAACGGAATTACAAAATGCATCGATAAATTTTGGACAAAATTTAGTCAATCATGACGATTTTGAGGACAATCTAGTTCACATACTGCTTAGGTTGAGACGGTGGAGTGGGGCACAATTGACCACAAAGCATTTATGTTGTATGAAGTATCCTTACATCTTCACTTTTTATTTGGGACAACACGTTTATGTGGTCTTTTATACTCCAACGAAGCATTAATGTTGTATGAAATAATGCATGTTAAGACAAATATGCACTTTTTGAACATCTTTAAAGTCAAATTTTGGTGAAAGGGAAAAGTCTCAAGGATGCGACCAACATAAATAAACGTATGGCACTCAGCAAACGTGTTACTTGATAATCTTCAATATTAGCACGGAATCACTTTATAGAGTGAAAACACATTCTTTCCACAACTAAAATAGGATGAGATATATGGTCGATTAAATATAAATCAAATTAAGAAGTTAAAGGAATCTAATGGTTTATTTACTCTTAGAAACATAAAAGTCGGTTCCCGTTTTCTGACTTATCAATTTAATTAAATTCACTCAATGTCAAAAGGAATGTGTAAGTTTGTTGTGAGCTAAATCATATAATCACAAATAAGTATATTTTATAGACTTTTAATGATTTCGTAACTTTTTTAGAATATCAATATGTCCTTAAATAGTTTTGGGTTCAAGACTCAACTAATAAAAAAATAAATGGTTTCAATTTAGGTCAAGAGATTTCTTCACCTAAGGTATGTTTCTTTCTAAGGGTGCTCTTCGGTTCAGGACTGATAGAGACGAGCTGATGTACGAGCTTTCTTTCAGAAGCATGCCACCTTATTGCATCAAGATTTCATACTAGAGTAATTACAACACCGGTTGAGCCAGTGGTTCATCACTGATCGAATTAGTCGTCCAACAAAAGTTATATCAAGTGTATATGTGTGAAAAAAATATTTTAAATGATTATTAATGATTATAAGATATTTAAATAAAATATATGTTCAATGAATACATCTTAACATTTAGGTTTACCGCACATGTTAATAAACTCTTACATATTCCATTTAACTTGACAAATATAAATATTAAACTTCTTCCTTGTCAATTTTCTTGATTTTACCAGAAAAACATCTTGTTGACTATAACTCCAGAACTTGTATCAAACTCAACTTGAAACTGATGACACTATTAGAACTCAATCCATGAACAAAGACAAACCCTAATTTAATCATCTTGATGAGAATGCATGTAATAATATCCTGAAATACTAGAAAAAAAATAAAGTTAATATTTAAGTGATGGTTTAACGTTTGAAAGAAAGCAAATGAATAAGTTTCGGGTCGAGGTCCATGGGGCATGCAAGGGAAGGAGGGAAGGGATCATAACCTACCCTAAGACCCCCTTGATTTCCTCACTTGCAACTTCATCTTCTTCACAAGCTAAAGAGAGAAAGTTAGGTTTTAGAGAGAAAGCTTGGACCTACACATTATTTCACCATTTGTGCTTGGATCTTTGTTGGTGAATCACTAAAGAGTAAAGGAAGAACAAAAACTTAAAATTAAATAAGATCCATAGATATGAGATTATTATTGGAAATGGGGTTTTGGGTAAGACTAGGGTCTCTTTTTCAACTATGCATTTTTAAGCTTTAAGCCATCTAAAACCTATAGATCTAGCTTTATGGTAGATAAACAAATGATTTAAACATCAAAATATGGTATTTTAAGATAAAGACATTAAGTTCTCGGTGAATAGTCATACGGCAACACTCATATGAGGACACTACTAAGAATCTGTTGGCACTATTTAGATTTTGTTTAATGACGACATAGATCTCGAGGTCAGCCAATGATTGGATAACGACACTCACGCTGGAGTTCCTCGATAGTGTCGACAATTTGGTTATATGATAGTATAAAGTCCTAACATAAGGTAGGTGATAGTGTCTAATGACATTGGTGACACTACTAGAATCTGGTGGCACTAAGAACGACAATAACCAACGCCAAAGACAGTAACCAACACCAACGACATTACTAGCAACACTAGTCAGATTTGATGGTTTCACGTGTTAACTTTTTCAGATCGAGACCATTCTAGCATAAACCCATTAGTAAAGAAATAGTAATAACATTCAAGTGAAGGTAAAGAAACCATTTAAGTTTTTATGTAGTTGGTGTCCATACTTGTAGAGATTTACTATAAGTATTTTATGGTGACGAATGTTATAAAGTTTTTAACATGTTTGCACATGCAAGTCAAAATAAAACGCATGTTTCATGAAGGTAAAGAATGCATGTTTTCATGTAAAGTTAATAAACATTTATGAAAGAGTTAACTTTTTCATAAAAGAAGGTAAAGGATGTAAGTTTTATAAAGTCATCATATTTGTCTAAATGATGGTTCTTATGAGAACAACTATTATGATATGAAGTGAAGTTATGGTTCTTTCGGGAACCAATTAGTAGAGAGTTCAAAGGAACGTAACTAGCAATTCCTTATATAGGAGCTTCTGTGACTTGTCAACTGTTATACAATTAGTAGTTTAAAGGAAGTGATGAAAATCTATTTGGAGTTTACGTGACCCAGGGATAGAGTGCTTCACCATAGACAAAAGTCGTGGAAGTAAAAGAGTAGAGTGCTTCGCCGAGCCACACATACACCATATTTTTAGCGGTTAACGAGCGTCGTATAACAATTTGAATGTACTTAGGTGCTCGTAAACACTAGTTGGGCAATGCTTAACACCATCGAGGAAAGGGAGTTTTGAGTCTCTTTAAAGGATATGGCTAGGGTTTGGGGAATACTAGATTTCTAGCCGTTGGCTATGTTCTAGGGGCTCTCTAGAGGATCTAAAACAACTAGAAACCCCATCCTAATACCAAAAGTCATGTTGAAACATTAAGATACAAGAGGAGATTACATAAGGAAGCAACAAGATAAGGATCTGAACAGTATTAAATTATAATTATTTTAATTCTTATGATTTATTTCTCAAATTTTTGAAGGGTCTCTTATCTCTATGTCCATCTCCTATCAATGCCTCATGTCCGGATAACACCCCTTTATCACAATTGGTCTATAAATTGATTATTGTGTTGTTCAACTTTGATTGATGGTTGTATTTGACACTTGATATTTGTAAGAGTTATATTTAGATACTGATGCAACCAAAGTTCTCTCAGCATGCATATTGAAGTACAAAGAAAGTTACTTTGAAAGATTTGATATAACTCAATGAAATTCACTAAGTATCAAATCTTCTGAATCCAAAAGACCATTTCTTCCAAAGTCAAAGATAAAGTCTTCCCGAAGCTTCAAGAAAAGTTTTTCAAAGCCAAGAGACTGATTTATTCTAAAAACATAGAAGACAACTTTCTCTGACATACTTTTGACAAAAGCTGAACCACTTTTCACAGTCATCTCTAAATACTTACCAACTTATACAAGTTAGTGAAATGTCCGTACTTTTATCAACTGTAGATTAAAGTCTTAGAGTATTTAAATTTCTACTTTGTACTTTTAACCTTTTTGTAAGAGATAAAGATGTGAGCTATGACATGTCATGTCATAGTCACTACTCAAAATGCAATCTTCCTTTTGACTTTACATTGATCTTGTTGTCTACATTAGTGTTCCAGCTGGCCTTCAAAGTGTGACCGGCTGTAGGATGTTACAGGATCGGTGTTGGTCTCTCAACATAATATTTTCTCTCAAACTCACTAAGTCTCACTCGTGTGATGATGCAGAATCTCAAGCTAAGTTAATGATAATATACTAAGTTAGTGAACAGAAGAAATGGTTTTTCAAGATACTTGTATATATTACTTCTCAACTCAGTGTTTACAAGACTCTTACAAAGCATACATAATGAGTTATATTGACAAACTATATATATTTGTTACCTACTAAAGTTGGTAATCGTACTAACTGATAAAGGTGAACAGTGGAATAAAGTATGGTCAACTACATGGTCATGGGAAAACGCCATGCAGTATATCAGACTTGTTAGTCAGACCATACATATGTCCACTGGTCCATAGTTAGTTCTTCTGAAGGTAAAATGGCTTCGGAAGAATAAATTCTTCCGAAATCATTTATACTTCAAAAGAGATAACTTCATCCGAGACTTCAGCAAGTCTTCATGACCTTTTTCCTTCGGAAGACTTTGTCTTGAATCTTCCAGGTGTTGTACTTTGGAAGGAGAACTACTTAGTCTATCTTCCTTCGAAAGTTCTTCATCCTTAAGCTTCGAAAGATCTTTAACTTTGCTTCGGAAGTGCATTTTTGTCTTCGAAAGCCTTTGCTCTGTTGTACTCAAAATCTTCTAAGTGTAGGTTTAGTTGTACCAGTATCATTTGATCCAACAAACTCCCCTTAGGCTGATGCTACCAAAACTTCACTCCTTCTTCTCAAAACTTTCAGCACCAAGGAAAGAAGATATTTTTCAGTTTCCTTATTATTTCTAGTAGTAGTGCTGAGAAGTTTGTACAAGTCATTGGTAGATAGGAGATCCAATCTGTTATGGTGAATGATATGTACCCTTTGTTGTGGCCCTCTAAAGAGAGTTAGTTGATGGGAATTATAGTCATATTCCCATCTAACTATGGACTTTGAAGTAGTGCCTTGAATCATTTGAAGGAATGACCTTCCTTCATTGGTGGCACCATCTTCTTCATCCTTTCTCAGCTTCAACTCCTCTTTTGTTCTTGCTTTCTTTGTTAACACAGCAAGATGAAGACTCCTAGATGATTTCTGATGTGAGCGGCTACTTGGGAGTTTGAGGGATTGGAGAATGGCTTCTCTGCTAACTCAGCAATGTCAAATCTGCTTGAGTGTAGAAGGATGGTGTGTTAAGCCTGTTGACTTCACCATTCTCTCTTTCCACAACAAAGTTGTGAGAAGAGTCAGTAAACCTCCACTGGACAATATTCTTCCTAGGAGTGAGGGGCTTGTTTGGTAGTTTATCCCCTTTCTTGGTATCCAGTAGAGTCACCAGTCTTTTTCTCAACTTCTTCTATTCTTCTTTGAGGGAATCAGAGTTTGTAGCCAAGAGTTAAAGATCTTGGTCCATTGTTCCTCTAGGCAGATCAAGGAATGCATCTCTTATGAGGGAACAGGAAGAGCCATCAATGTATTTTAGTGTTATGGACTCTTTCTCACAAGAGATGTCGCTCAGGGTTGTGCAGTTAATGAGCCTTCCTTTGATTTCCTTGAATTCTTCTAAGGTCGGAGGCTTAGATGGTTCAGAGGATGGCTTGTGTAATTATTGGGTTTTGGGTTTTAGGTGAATACTGGTGATGGTTGTTAAGTGGCAGTGGATGATGGTGGGATTAAGGCTGATGGTGTAGGTTCAGGGGTGTAAGGTTCAGTAGTGAGTTCGGTATTGATGGGAAAGGGAAGATGTGTGGGCTCAGGTTTTGTTAGTTGTGGTTTGGGTGTTGGCTTAGGTACTATCCTCTGTACACTCTGAGTTTGGTATATCTCTTTCCTTTATCCTAAGCAAATGTCAGCTTTGATATCACTGACATGTCACTGTAGGGTCTTTTTTACATGGGTCCCACTTGCCTGCCTGTGAAGCCATGGCCCCTGAGATAAGCCTTTATCCAGGCTTTGTCTCCCACCTTCTTGGTAGCTGCAAGTCTGGCATCCTCTTCCTTCTTCTTCTTCTCTTTCACCTTCTCTCTTACAGCCTTCTTCCTCTCCTTGTTGATCTAATCTTGTTCTTTGTTGAAAAGGAACAAGATCGTCACATTTTCATAAAGAGTCAACTCTTCCTGAGAATAGTCTCTTGAGCATAGGAAGGCTATCCTCTGCACCCTTTGCCTATGCTCTTCTTCTTCCTTCTTTCTCCTCTTCTCTTCTTATTCGACTAACCTTGCTGCTTCCTCCTTCTCCTTTTGTAGCAAGGTTGTCTTTTCTAGTTTTATAAGCTCATCAAGTAGGAGTAGGAGCATTTCCTCATTATGTACTCCTAGATTGATGAGCCTATCAATCACCTCCACTCTTTGTTTATTATTAATGGACTCTTAAGCTACTACTGCTGCCTTGCTGCTTACAGCCAGCAGCTTCCTAGTGGTGAGTCTACCTTTTCTCTTCAGCTTTTCCAACCTTTCTTCTTCTAGAATCTCTTTAGCAGTCATCTTCCTTTTTCCTTTGCGATCTGAGGAAGATTCAGCCTTTGGAGATTTTGGCTTGGACGATTCAGGTTGGGGGAGTGGGGTTGAACTTGTGGTGTTGAAGAGAGAGGGATTTTGAGGAAGTCTTCACTGTTTACCTCAGAGGCTAGATCAAGAATAGCCTCTGTGATAAGCAGATCATCAGACAAAGATGATAATTCAATAATCCCTTCCACAGCTTGAACTTCTTCTTTGAAAGAGATTTGAATATCATTACCTGTCCCAACTGATTCAGTTGTTGGCCATGAGTCCTTATTTCCCTTCGAAGTCAATCTCAAGTTCAATAGGGACCTTAGGTTGAACAACTTCTTCTTAGTGGTAGGTGGTGCACTCAACCTCTGAAGCTCTTCAGCTCCAAAGTAGGCTACTTCTACATCGGGTGAGGGTTGTTGAAGTGACGAGCTTATAAAAACTTGGTTTAGAATCTATGAAGATCAATAAGCATCCTGGGATCCACTTGAATTGCAATGGGAAGTGGCTGTGGGAAGATGGCTATGGAGTGTTGTGGTGTAGGATAAGTTGAGGATGGAGTTGAGATGGCCAGGGTAAGATCCTCACGTGTTTGTCTCTGTACATTCTTTCCCTTTTTGGTATCATCATCTTGAGAAGTAGATGAGCTAGAGGAAGAACTTAAAGAGACCTGAATGGGTACGTGCCTAACAGGCTTCTCAACCTGTGTCTCAGCTAGTTTGGCCTAGAGACTCTCAATCTCAAGTTGCTGAGTAGCAGACCTGTTTTCTAAGGTCCTAACCTTGAATTCAAGATTTGAGACTTCAGAGAGCAGATACTGAATGGTGAGTTGCAGACTTCCCTCATCTTTTTTAGAAGAATCACGGGGAGATGAGATAACATACCTAGTATGTTCATACTCACCACCAGATGTGGTGTCTTGGCGCCCTGGTTTCCCTTGGGAACTGATATCTCTTTTAGAGATGTCAATTAGCAAGGATGTTGTAGACTCGGTCTTAGCAATGTTACCACTGTCCTTAGAGGTCAATGAGACACTCTCAGTAGTAGCAGCTGAGTCTACATGAGTCCCCTCCGCATCTGTGGGACTCACCTCAGTTTGGCTTAACTGATATGGGATAGAAATCATCATCGGATTGGGTCAGTGAAGGATATAGTGGTTATACCTAATGACCCAGGACCTTGGTCAACATCTAATGGCATTGTGCCAGTAATGTGGTTGTCCCTTTTTGGCTACTCAGGGTAGTGTTAGGACTCACTCTGAGGGCTTGAGGTTTGGGCAATGGGCTCATCAGGTTGAGACTGAAGAGACTCAACACTGATATTGAGGTCAATTATGGAGGATGGTTGGACATCTGGCTTAGTGGGAGCCATGTGTTCCACTCTAGCCTTTTTGGCTTGAACTGAGGGAACTTGTTCAATCAGAGTAGATTGAACAAGGGTTCGTTTGGGGCGTCTTTGGTAAGTAATTTTGATAGAGTGGAAGGAAATTATTGGTTGTGAAGTGTTGGTGTCTGATGTGGGTTCATCACCTGCTAGGCCTGTAGGGATGTCACCAGGAGCCATAGGCTCAAGCATACCTAGAAGTAGTTAAGTGAACCTTCCAATGAAGTTAGTGGACACCTTCTTTAGCATTTTAAAGATACCGGGCCTCATTTGAGGAACTATAGAACATTTGCATATTCTTGTTTGTCCTGATCTAACTCACAGTTGATTATGTGCTAAATAAATCGGTGATACATGTAAAATGTATTCCTGGTGAGATTTCCTCTCAAGTTAATTAGCACAAATTAAGAATAGTTAGATCTTAGGCTCTTTACCAATCCATGAACGAGGCAGCCCAGATCATAAGAATTTGATCCCAACCCCTTGATTTGTTGATAAGCTGTGTAGTATGATATGCAGCAAGTACTTCCAGTTGTAAAAGAAGTTGAATTTGTAAACTGTAGACTTGCTCAAATCTCCTCCGTACCCGATTTGGGTGTAAGTGTCTTCTAAATCTGGTTTGGGAAACTCAGTGGGGGCTCTTGCGTCATGGAGTTCCAGATGTTCTCTTATGGTGGTTTCACTCACAATAATTTCTTGTCCACAGACTCTAGACCGGGTAACCCTTTCATTGTTAAGTGTTTCATTTTAACCATTGGCCCAGAAGTCAGCCATATGGTTTGAGTAGACGGTGGGGTTAACCGTTAGAGTGGGACGATATGCAGATTGGGTCAAGAATCGAATACTGGGGCAAAATCAACATCCTTTGAAGAGCTAAGGATGGCGACTTGGTTGTGTTGAGGGTTTAGAGCCATTGTTCGAAGAACTATTTGAAGGAGGGAATTTGAAATTTGAAGAAGATAATGGCAATGGGTATCTAGGCCTTTTATAGTGGTTAAGAAAGTAGAAAACAAAGTCAGAAGCTTTTATATGTAGGGTGAAAGATCAAACCGATAAGGTGAAGTGACACTATGCGGCTTGATTTGACAGGGACGGTAAGAATAAGTCATTAAAAATATTCCTACAATCTTCCATAAATTCTTACTTTTTGCAGAGTGGGTCCCAAAGATTTCTGTTACACAGTAAAGTTTTCTTGCGAAAGTAAACTTGCTTCCGAGAGAACATTAGAGTTTCTCTTTCCTGATTGTCTTCCGAAGCCACTTTATCTTCCGAAGCAAATTATGTATTGAAGACAAATTTGCTTCCGAGGGTAAAGTATTCTTCTGAGAGAAGAAGTTAGCAGCCTTTGGAAGGAAACTTGATCTATGATCAAATGATCTTCCGAGGCTAAAGACTCTTTGAAAGAGAATACTTGTGTAGAGGAATTTTCCTTTGGAAAAAAAATAAAGATTTCTTCCAAGGGTAAATTTCTCTTTGGAAGAATTTATACTTAGAAAATTTGGGAGAAAACCTTTTGTAATAGGGCTTAGATTGTAAATAGACAACTTAGTCATGAATATTTTCAAAAGAATTTCAAAAGAGATTTACTAATCAATGTTGATCATCCAAATAGCCGTAATTAAATACTTAAATCTTTGTGCATCAAAGGCTTTGGTGAACAAATTAGCATATTGTTCATTTGAATCAACTTTGACTAGTTTGATTAAGTTTTTCTTATTTATATCTCGAATGAAATGATACCTGATGTCATATGCTTTGTCTTGGAATGCTTTACTGGATTTTCTGTGATAGAAATAGCACTCTTGTTGTCTATGTGGATAGGAGTCTCCATGAAGTTGAAACCATAGTCTAACATCTGATTCTGAATCCATAGCAGTTAAGCACATCAGCTAGCAGCAACAATGTATTCAGCTTTAGCAGTTGATGTAGAGACACATGATTGCTTTTTGCATTGCCAAGAGATGATCCTTCCACCAAGAAATTGACATCCTCCTGACGTGGATTTCTTGTTAATGTTGCAGCCACCATAATCACTATCAGCGTAACCATAAACATTGAAATCCTTGTTCTTAGGATACCAAAGGCCTAGTTTGAGAGCTCCTTTAAGATATCTAAGAATCCTTTTGACAGCAATTAGGTGAGATACCTTAGGAGCAGCCTGATATCTTGCATAAATGCAAGTTGCAAACATGATATCAGGTCTGCTTGTAGTGAGATACATTAGATATCCAATAATTGCCCTGTACAGATGCTAATCAGTGTCCTCCCCCTCGAAATCAGGACAAAGATTGTGATTTCTTTGTATAGGTGTCTTGGCTGGCTTACAATCTTTCATCTTGAATCTTTCTAAGATATCCTAGACATACTTAGATTGATTGATGAAAAACCCTTCTTCCATTTGTTTCACTTGAATTCCTAGGAAGAAATCCATCTTTCCCATAGAAATCATTTCAAATTTCTTTCTCATGATGCTTTCAAAGTCTTTGAACATTTAGTCATCGGATGAACCAAATATAATATCATCAACATAGACTTGTACAAGTAGCATATCCTTCCTAGACTTCTTTATGAACAATGTTTTGTCAATGGTGCCTATGGTATAGCCATTCTTTAGAAGAAATTGAGACAATGTCTCATACCACAGCCTAGGTGCTTGGTGTAGCCCATAAAGAGGTTTATCCAATTTGCACACATAATTGGGGTGTTGTGAGTCTTTAAATCCAGGTGGCTAACATACATAGACTTCTCTGTCAATATCCCCATATAGAAATGCACATTTCATATCAAGTTGATGGACTAGAAGTTCTTGGATGCTATAAAAGCAAAGAAAATTCTCACAGCTTCAAGTCTCGAAATAGGTGCAAAGACATCAGTGTAATCTACCCTTCCTCTTATGTTTGTTCTTGAACTACAAGTCTGGCCTTGTTCTTGATGATCAAACCTCTATCGTCTCTTTTATTCCTGAACACCCACTTGGTGCCAATAAGGATTTGACTAGGTGGCAATGGACATAGGTTCCATACCTTTTGTTTATTGAATTGAAGCAACCCCTTGCATTGCTTCAACCCAACTGTTGTCCTTGAGAGTTTCCTCGTCCTTCTTGGGTTCCATCTGGGAGAGAAAGCATGAGTACAAGCAGACATTCACATTATGAGTTTGTCTTCTAGTTCTCACACCTTCTAAAACATCCCCAATGATATTTTTAGCTAGATGAGTGTTGTGAATCCTGAGGGAATCACATCTAATTGCATAATAGATCCAAGTTTGAAATTTTTTGCACAGGATTGTGAACATTAATTCCAACTGATGTCGCACACTCATTCAATGAGGACTGATTGAATAAATGAGTGACAACATCAATGTTGTTTTATTGTGAAGCAGTATTAACAGTTGCTTGTTCCTCCAGATTATTGTCTTCATCAGCTTAGTGTTAAGAGTTGGAGTTGACAGCCGATGAATTTTGAGGCTCCACTGACTGACAACTTGTTGAAACTCCGCCATTTCCTGTAATATTCAAGCTTTCAGGACTTGCAGTATTGGGAGCTTGCTCTTCATGTCTTCTTGGAGAAATTGGAATAGGTCTGGGTAACTCAAACAATTGATCATCAGAAAAGTCATTTTGAATTCATGTTCCAGCTGAAACATTCTCACAAGATGGTTTAGAATAGTTAGGAAACAATTTTAAGTCAAAGATATGGTCAAGGCCATTTCCTTAATACAAGGAGTGTGCTCATTTACAATAATATTGGATGATTCCTCAAATTATTGATTCTTAATGTTGTATACTCTATAAGCTTTAGAGCTTGAAGAGTATCCAACAAAGAGAGCATCATCCGACTATTCAGCAAATTTTGCCAAATTGTCTTTTGTGTTAAGTATGGTGGTCTCTTGTTCCATAGCTCATAAGGGGGTTTTCCATAGGTCTTAACAAGAAGAACCATGTTCTACATATAGCATGTAGTGCTGACTGTCTCTGCCCAGAAAGTTAGAGGTAGCTTTGAATCAGCTAACATAGTTCTTCCAGCCTTAATAAGTGTCATGTTCCTCCTTTCAATAACACCATTCTGTTGAGGAGTTCGAGGTGTACTTTATTGTCTAGTAATCCCTTTTGAGTTACAGAATGAGTCAAGAACTTTATTCTTAAACTCAGTCCCTTGATCACTTCTGATTGTTTTTACCTTGTGATCAATTTAATTTTCTATTTTAAGAATAAAAGATTTTAATGTTTCAGTTGTTTCATCCTTAGTTTTTAAAAAGAATACCCATATCAAAGGATTCCTTTTATTTCATCTGAGAACAGAGAAGCCTCGGAAGAAGTTATCACCACCTTTTCTTTCGAAGCAGCTTCTTCTCGGAAGATTTCAAAGGATTCTTTTTATTTCTTTGCTTGGTCTTGGGCTTGTCTTCCGAAGCTATTTTCCTTTCGGAAGAATGAGTTTCTTCCGAAAGCAACTTGGCTTCAGAAACAAGATTTTCTTTATTTAACATTTGAACCATATGATAAGGTCCAAATATGAAACCTTCCTTGACTCCTTTCTTAACATTATTTTCATAATGTGTGCTTGAAGGATTGTGGTAACAATCTTTGGCCATGTGATTGTGCAAGCCACATATTATGCATTCAATGTAAACTTTAGTAGGGCATGAAGGCTACTGTTTCTTGCACTTCTTGTCTTCTTCAACAACCTTACTATAACATCCTGTATTTTTGTGTTCATTTTATTGATGCAAGTGTATAGCCTCCTTAGTAAATTTTTTTTATAATAATAAATAATAATAACAATAATGATAATAATAATAATAATAATAAGAATAATAATAACAATAATAATAATAATATTAACTATAATAATAATAATAAGAACAAAAAAAACTATAATAACAAAAATAATACTAATAACAACAATAATAACAATAATAGTTATAATAATAAATTCTTTTTCTTAATTCAAAGTTTAGGGGGGTGTTTTGCCAAATTCTAAACTTGTAAAACAAAGTTTTAACCAATAGCCCAAACTATGGGGGCTGAAAGTGTAAAATTGTGAATCCTCACTCACGGTTTTCCGGTGGTTTTTGGCCAGAGCTCCGGCCGAGCTCCAGCAAGGCCCGAACTCACGAAATTCATGCGATTCGACCCAATTAAACCACCCAATCCCCTCGACCCCATGAATCGAACCCAAACCCCAACCCAATTTGAGTTCCCGCTCGTTGCAAACTTTCCTAATCGAACTAAGGCTAACCGATGTAAACATCCAAATCAAATCCTGTCCTAATTCGCAAATTCGACCAAATTGATTACATCCAAACTTAATACGCGGCCTAGTCAATCAACAAATCAATCAACATTACAAAATAACAACTCGAATCTCTCAATTTTGGTAAACTTCGAACGCGGTTTCAATCGAGCGTGTTAAGCCCGAAACCGTGAAATCAAAGCTATAAATTGAGGGCTTCGGATTCATTTTGATGTTCCTGAACTCCCTGAACTCTCAATTTCGCAAGAAAACCTCCCAATCATAAAGCCCTAATTCGCAAACACCCGAAGCTGAGTTGATCTTGAAATCACTCAAAACTTAATCAAAACAGGTAATTAGAACCTGTTAACTGCTCGTTTTAGTCCAAGGATCAAAAGCCCTATGATGATTTGGGTGTCTAACATCGAATCGAGGGTCAATTGTGGATCTGTTGAAATTAGGGTTTATCG
>BJCO01798555.1:0-13100 GCA_018326465.1 Flaveria floridana | reverse complement strand
GTTTCGCCTAATCCAACTTGTGGTGCATACGCACTAACTACTGCCACTACTTCATCCCCTATAACTATTCTTAACAACATAAGTCTATCATCGTATCTTCTCACCTCCACTACATTATCTTGAAGTTCTTTAGCAACTAGAAAACCTACTCCATTTTTTATTCCATCTGACACTGAATACCATAGTTTATAACCATTGCACTCTTTTGCTCTCCCACCCCGCCATCTAGTCTCCTGCAGACACGCTATCTGGACCCTACGTCTCTTTAGTACATCTATTAACTCTAATAACTTACTAGTTAGGGTTCCTATATTCCACGATACCACTCGTAATCTATAACCTTTTTTCCCTGTAGTTACACCTCTCCTCACCGAACATGATCTCGGGGCAGCATACTGTGTCCTGTTATCTATTTTACCGCACTGAACTCGTCGTAACCAAAAGAAACCAGACAAAGTCCACGAATACAACCACTAATCACGGGTCAACAAAACAGGAGGTCAACAAAATACACGTGACCACCAGTAATATCCTAAAAAAAGCAGGTGCAACACTAGTAAGGAGGTGCAACATTAGTAAGGAGGTGCAACACTAGTAATAGCCAATCAAAGTACGGGTCAATAAAACACAGGTAATATCCAAGCATAACAAGAAGCAGAAAAATATAAAATCATAAGCAAGCAGGAATAGCACATGAACGGGTGATGACTCTCCCTATTTAAAACCAGAATGCTGGTACTCCTAACCCAGCCAAACAATCTAAACGTAGAGATATAATTAACGAATACTAAAAAGTGGATATGAAAACACGAGCTGGAAAAAAAAAAAAACCACCAAATGTACAACCAAATTTGGAGTCCGTTGCGTTAGGTGGGTTCGCAGTGGTGGTGGTGGGTTTGCTGCGGTGGTGGTGGGTTAGGGGTGGAGTGGGTGGAGTGTGTAGCAGGTGTTGGGGGATGTGTAGAAGGTGTGGGGGTGGTGGTGGCTGGCTGTGGGGTTTTCGTGGTGGTGGTGGTGGCTGGTTGTTGGCTGCCGTCGGCGGCGGCGATGGGTTAGGGGGTGAAGTGGAGGGGGGTGTAGGAGGTGGTCAGTGGACACGGTGGTGACGGTGACCGTTGAAGGTGTGGTGGTCTGTGGTCGTGATTCCGGCGACGGTGACGTCGGTGGTCGGGGTGACGGTGGCGTCGGTGGAGGGGGTGCCGGTGACGTCTGTGGTCGTGAATCCGGAGAAGGTTTGGTGGTCCGGTTCCGGTTGAGGGTTCCGGCGAAGGGTTTCCGGTGTTGATGCTCCGACGAAGGGGTGGGGGGAGAGAGGTGGGGGAGAGGGAGGTGAGGGAGAAGGCTTATGAGGTGGGAGAGGTGGGGTGAGGTGGGACGGTGGTGCTCCGGCGAAGGGGAGATGGGGCGGTGGTTCAGGCGAAGGAGAGGTTGGGCTAGGAGTTTAGGGTTCCGGCAAAGGTGGGTTTGCTGCGGGGGAGGAGGAGGTGGCGTGGGGTGGGGCGGTGGTGCTCCGTCGTCGGGTTTTTGGTGATCGACGGTGGTTGGCCGGCGGCCGGTGGTGGTAGCTACCGTTGGTTGTGGTGGTGACCGTTGACGGTGGCAGTGGCGGTACTAAGGTAGTACCGAAGCAACAGGGAGAGAGAGAGAGAAAGCAACAGGGAGGAGGTGGGTTCGCTGCGTGGGGTGGTGACCGTTTGCACAAAATCTTGAGGGGGGAGGTGTTTCATGTGTTAACATTTGCCAACTCACCCCTTAAGGTACACCTGACAACCTTGCTACCTTAGCCGCCTTAAACTCAAACCAATTAAACAATTGTCATATCTTCAATTCACACGACTTTTTGTAGTTATGTGTATGTCAAATGGCAAATCATATCTTTTTTAGTACCATGCTTACTAAAACTTAATGCCAAAAATCAATAAATTTTCACTAATCCTCCTTAATTTACCTAACCTTTCTAAAATTTTCACTAATCCTCTTTATTCACAAAATGAACTTCTAAACATGTCACTTGTTAATTTATTTCAAATAAGATATTTAACAGTTATATTTTTAAATTTTCAAATTGTTATACTTTTATGTGTCATTTTCTAAAACATAACACAAAAGTCGGTCATTTAGACGAACTATATTCATTCACGAAGAATATGTCTAGACACTCTCTTTCACTGATTGACAGTCTCAAGACAAATCTGTCATGTTCACTTTTTCGAAGGGCTGTTCTAGAAATACACATACTCAACGATAAAAAAAGGGCGTACCTGGTGCTGCAAAGAGCTCCCGCGTTTTCGCAGGGTTCAGGGAGGGTCCGTCCCATTTAAGGGAAGATGTACGCGGTCTTTCCCCCACATTTTGTGGGGAGGCCGTTTCCACGGATCGAACCTGAGACCTTCGGTCCCTTAGGAACAGCTTTTACCGCTGCGCCAAGGCCCGCCAAGACCTTCGGTCCATACTCAACGATATAACCAATAAAATCACAAAAGCAAAAGAAAACCACAAACTAAAAAAACGTGGTGCAAGTGCAAAACTCAACATTCTCTAGTCCCGTATACAACAAATACACAAACTTAAGCACCCTTTTTGCAAACAACAAAGTCATCGGTCTTCCAATAGAAGGATCTAGAACAACATCAGTCTACAAACCCTAACCCCACGACCCATTATATAACCTCCATCCGCCTCCTCCGATCTACTCCATCATCAAAACTCCTTCAAAATCATCTTCATCTTCATCTTCATCTGTGAATCACTCGTCTGAGTGCTGAAGCTCCATCAATGGCGGACACAGAGACGTTTGCCTTCCAAGCGGAGATCAACCAGCTGCTGTCTCTCATCATCAACACCTTCTACAGCAACAAGGAGATCTTCCTTCGTGAGCTCATCAGTAACTCCTCCGATGTAAGTCCACTTCATATTGTCTGTTCTTCGTCTTTCGGTTTGTTAGATTTGTTGCTCTGTTGTAAGATTGATATGCTACTTTTGGTTTCTGTTGCTGTGTCTGTAATCTGTGTGTGTTTGTATATGTTCTCTCTGTTTGATGATCTCGTTATGTGGATTATAATGAATTTCCGTGGATGTATTTTACTGTTTTTACCTCTTTTATTGGTAGCTGGTATCTGATTTGTAGTGTTAGGAGGATCTAGGTTGTTTTTGTTCCTAATGATCCGGTTCTTGAGTGATCTGTTATTGTATGTGCTTTGTAATGCACGCATAAGTCTGATTAAGAGATTAATTGAGGTAAATTTATGCATATACGACGGATCTGATATTCATTTTTTAGTTTTAGTTTTAGTTTTAGTTTTATTTTGTTACATCTGGAGGAGCTTTCGTTAGGATGACGTGCTGTTTGTACCTTGGTTTTTTCTCTATCTTACTTTTTTGAATACTGAAAGATTAAAGTATAAGTAGCTGTTTTCTAAATTGTTAAGGCTTTGAGTGGATGGAGGGGTTATTGTTTCTTTTTCGATATTGACAATCTGTAAACTGATAGGTATATATTTTAAGGCTTGATGTTTTATTTAAAAGTTTGTTTAAGTTTACTGTACAATTAATTTATGTACTGTTCTTGAAGATTTTTATGTATATCAGTACAAAAACTTGGGATACATTTGATTGCTTTTGTTAGTCTGTATAAGTTTTGTGTGCAATCAAAGGAAAGTAACAATGTTTATTTCGAAATTCACATGTAGATACTTGGTTTTATATCATCAATAGATATAAAGCGGGATTGTTGAATTTTACAAGTATGTCTAAAAATTTTGTTTTATTATATTTGTAGAATGATGTTGTTGCACATGTTGTACCCTCTACTTGAGATTACAATTTAACATGAAACTCTTTATAGGCCTTGGACAAGATTCGATTTGAGAGCTTGACTGACAAGAGTAAGCTAGATGGGCAGCCAGAGCTTTTCATCCATATCATCCCTGACAAAGCTAACAACACGTTGACCATCGTTGATAGTGGAGTTGGAATGACCAAGGCTGGTGAGTAGCAAAAAATGTTAACTGTTCACATTATTTGTTTATATTAATATGATAACAATGTTCTAATGTTGTCTTGATATCAATTAATACAGATTTGGTGAACAATTTGGGTACCATTGCCCGATCTGGCACCAAAGAGTTCATGGAAGCTATTACTGCTGGTGCTGATGTTAGCATGATTGGGCAGTTCGGTGTTGGTTTCTACTCTGCTTATTTGGTTGCTGATAAAGTTGTGGTGACAACCAAACACAATGATGATGAACAGTATGTGTGGGAGTCTCAAGCTGGTGGGTCTTTTACTGTTACCAGAGACACATCTGGTGAATCCCTTGGCCGAGGGACCAAAATGACACTCTATTTGAAAGAAGACCAGCTAGAATACCTTGAAGAGCGCAGGCTTAAAGATTTGATCAAGAAGCACTCAGAGTTCATCAGCTACCCAATCTCTTTGTGGGTTGAGAAAACAACTGAAAAAGAGATTTCTGATGATGAGGATGAGGAGGAGAAGAAAGACGAGGAAGGGAAGGTGGAGGAAGTAGACGAAGAGAAGGAGAAGGAAGAAAAGAAAAAGAAGAAGATCAAGGAGGTATCTCATGAGTTTGACTTGGTGAACAAACAAAAGCCCATTTGGATGAGGAAACCTGAAGAAATCACCAAGGAAGAGTATGCTGCTTTTTACAAGAGTCTCACCAATGACTGGGAAGAACACTTGTCTGTGAAGCATTTCTCAGTTGAGGGTCAGCTTGAATTCAAAGCCATTCTCTTTGTCCCCAAACGGGCTCCATTCGATCTCTTTGACACCAAGAAGAAGCCAAACAACATCAAGCTTTATGTCCGTCGTGTCTTTATCATGGACAACTGTGAAGAATTGATTCCTGAGTACTTGAGTTTCGTCAAGGGTATTGTAGATTCTGAAGATCTTCCTCTTAACATCTCCAGAGAGATGTTGCAACAGAACAAGATCTTGAAGGTTATCCGCAAGAATCTAGTCAAGAAGTGCATTGAGCTGTTCCAAGAGATTGCTGAGAACAAGGAAGATTACAACAAATTTTATGAAGCTTTCTCCAAGAACCTCAAATTGGGTATCCATGAGGATTCCCAAAACAAAGCCAAGCTAGCTGAATTGCTCCGATACCATTCCACCAAGAGTGGTGATGAGATGACAAGCTTGAAGGACTATGTGACCAGGATGAAGGAGGGTCAAAATGACATTTACTACATCACTGGTGAAAGCAAGAAGGCTGTTGAGAATTCCCCGTTCCTTGAGAAGCTAAAGAAGAAAGGTTACGAGGTGTTGTACATGGTTGATGCTATTGATGAGTATTCAGTTGGTCAGCTTAAGGAATTTGAGGGTAAGAAGTTGGTTTCTGCAACCAAGGAAGGTTTGAAGCTTGATGAAACCGAAGATGAGAAGCAAAAGCAGGAGGCTTTGAAAGCCAAGTTTGAGGGTTTGTGCAAGGTGATGAAGGATGTCTTGGGCGACAAGGTCGAGAAGGTGGTTGTTTCTGACCGTGTGGTGGACTCTCCTTGCTGTTTGGTTACTGGTGAATACGGGTGGACCGCCAACATGGAAAGAATTATGAAGGCACAAGCTTTGAGAGATTCAAGCATGGCCGGCTACATGTCCAGCAAGAAGACCATGGAGATCAACCCTGAGAACGCTATAATGGAGGAGCTGAGGAAGAGAGCTGATGCTGACAAGAACGACAAGTCGGTTAAGGACCTCGTGCTGTTGCTGTTTGAGACTGCCTTACTCACCTCTGGGTTCAGCCTTGATGATCCCAGCACATTCGGCAACAGGATCCACAGGATGCTGAAACTTGGTCTCAGCATTGATGACGATGCTGCTGATGACACTGATGTGCCTGCTCTTGAGGAAGCTGATGCTGATGGCGAGAGCAAGATGGAAGAGGTCGACTAATTTGATCAGTCTTTAACTTTTATCATGTTGGTGGAATCGTTATGAACCTTATTAGTTTTCCGCATGTCTTATTTTTGTTATTTCTACAAGATATTATCGTTTTGTTAAGGCATGGGTGTTTTTAGTGTCTACTGTTGAACATGAATTTTGTGTTTGTGGTTAATGCTTTTGTGATCAGGTTTTAAACAATATGAATATGAACCAAACAACAACACGTGATGTCTAAACAAATTTTTATTTCATGTCTAAAGGTCTAACAAATTTCTATGAACCAAACAATACGTGATGTCATGCACTTGGAAACAAGAATGAAGCTGCAACTCAACCAAGCTAGCAGTTCGCAAAAAGTAAACAAAGCGCCCTTTTACATATCCTCAACTCTTGAGTGAAAGACGAAGCTTGGGAACGTTGTTGTGATGTCCCTGTCAAAATAAAAAAGTTTGATGAAAACATGTCATGCAACAAAGTTTTTGTAATAAAAGGATGTCATGAAACGTAAACTTACTTGAGGTATTGCAGGGTCATGTTCTTCAAAAGAGAGGGGTGTCTTAGGACGAGGTTTCGCCATTCTTCTTGGTCGATTTTACCATCATGTTTCGTGTCAGCTTCCTCAAAAGTCTAAAAACAAAGTAGTAACTAATCGTTTGGATTCTAACAGTGCATTTTTTTATCTATTTTCAGAACGAGAAAACAGTAATAGTTTAACTACCTTGTCGATGATGCTCTCTATAACTTCATCTGAGAGATTCATCCCTGATTCAGCAAGCGTAGCCACCACCATCTGCTTCACCTGCATATTCATTAATACAACCCAATGAATCAGGGTACACATTTCGTATCTGTGTGTATATGCATATAACTTACCTCTTGTCTTTCTATGTAACCTTGCTGCTTAAGATCATAAAGCTGAAAGGAAACTGTGATTCGACATCGGGTATGAGTTTAGGTTACACATATGAGAATCAAAGAACCAAGGCACTTTCAACTTACAGTTGATCTTGTCATCAATAGGGGCGTTCGGATGAAACACTGAGAGTGCACGGGCAAACTCTTCGAATCCCAATATCCCATTGTGCTTCGTGTCAAACAAGTCAAACACCTGAATTTGGTTTACCCAAAAACCTCTGAACTCTTGTTAGATATCACATTTTACTTGACGAAAGAAGCTTAAAAGATAAAAAATCGACAGTACCCGATCAGCAAACAAGCTCTCCTTTTTATTGGTCTTAAACAATGCCAACTGAAACTTTTCCTGCATTGAAGTCATGTATTCAAATCAATTTCACACTTTCAAACCAAATCAAGACAGTGATGGCTTCAAATTCATACAAACCTTATTGATTAACCCATCATCATTGGCGGCACTACCACTTATCTTCTTAAACAGCTCATAAAGCGCTTCTATTTCACTTACACTAACTGCATTAAACCGAAAACAAAAAAAATAGCACTTCATGATGCTATAGATCAATAACAGATGTATGCTGATTGCAGCCAAATGTAATTAATATTTCAGGTTAGTTGCATACAAACTGTCTGGCTAGCGAGCACTGCAGGATCATCAAGCCCCTGTGATTGTTTATTCAACTCAAGGTCACAGCAGTAAAGCAGGGAAGCACATAAATGCTTTATCCCTTCTAAGCACTGAGACATGGCACTTGCTGTACATCAAAAAGCTCCATACCTGCTGATGAAAACAACGCGTATGGCTATGGTCGGGCATTCAACATATAAACACAAAAACCCGATATAAATGATATGAAATATCCAGATAACCTTTTGGCCATTTGCTGTTGCTGCTGAAATCAAATGACTGCACTCGAACTATTTCTGTTGGAAGTACACAAACAAAATAAGAACACTAACAATCCCAAGATTCTTCTATTTTAACCGTAAGCACAGCATCCAACTATTTCCGTTGGATATACATAAACAAAATAAGAATGCTAACAATCCCAAGATTCTTTTTTAACCATAAGAACCAGTTACGGAAAAAATCTAGGGACCCCACTAATACTTGACCATTGAGATCAGGTAAAATGTAGCTTGAGTTAGTCAAGTTAAAGACATACGAATAGCAGAAGCCCTATTTGAACCGGATTCGAGCTAAAATAGACTTATTTCCACTAATTCGACTTGATGCCACCAACTACAATAGACTTAAGCACATACTAGAGGCGTTTGGGGTTGCTTATAAATTTGCTATTTTGACACTTTTAAGCATGTTTGGATTCTTAATAAGCAATTCCCAAACACAACCAATTAAGCTATTGAACATGAACCCAACACGAAATGATTTAATCTTCAAATTTATAAACAAAGATTCACATAATCACATCTGATCTCTTTATCCAACCTAAAAGAACATGAATCATGACCCAAAAGTTGATTTCACAACTAGTGATTCCTTCCAATACAAACTGAATTCATACCCATCTAACAAAATCATGATTCAGATGTATGTAATATCAAATTACACAAAATCATCATCAATACAATAACCATCAAGTGATCAAGAATCAAGTATTACTGTTGGAAGTACACAAACAAAATAAGAATGCTCACATTCCCAAGAATTTTTCTTTATAATAACTATATCATCAGAAAGCTCACAGGGCCCTAGTAATATCCTGCTAACCAATGCCACGGTCAAAGACAGAAAAACAGCGGAAGCTGGATTCGAACCGGAGACCTCAACTTCATCCCTAATTCGATTTAGCGCCACTAAATACAAGACTTAAGCATATACTAGAGGTGTTCAAGGTTGCTTATCAAACCAGCTATTTCGACAGTGTTTAGGATTCTTGATAAACAATTGAATACGAACCCAACACGAAATAATTGAATCTTCAAATTCATACACAAAGAATCACATCTGATCTTGTATCCAATAATCCAACCCAAAAGAACATGAAGCACGACCCAAAAGTTGATTTCACCACTGATTACAACACACCCATCTAACAAAATCACAATTGCACGACCCAAAAGTTGATTTCACCACTGATTACAACACACCCATCTAACAAAATCACAATTCAGATGCATCAAAAATCAAATCACACAAATCATCATCAATAGTGAGTAACAATCAAATGCCGAAAACTACAGCACAGATTCAACTTTCAAGTACACGCACATCCCAGATCCCCAAATGCCGAAAACAACTGATTAACTTTAACAATTCAATCACAACCCCACTACCCAGATCAATCAATCCCACAATCAATCATATTACGAACAATCACACACTTGACACATCAAAAAAGATCGAAATTGTTGAAATTGAAGGGTAAAGAAGAGACATATGACATCGACTGACCTTTTGCAAGATTTGCAGATGGTTGTTGTCGAATTGGGGGTACAGATTTGGAGTGAAAAGAGGATGAAATTGAGATTTGAAAAAGGGAAAGAATAGGGTAATGAATGAAATGATTAGTGTTGGGCACGATAATGATGCGGGGAATAACATGGGTATGAGGAAGGAGCACGTGAGTGACAAATAGTTATAGATGTGATGATATCGACCCCATTTCGACCCTTGCTTGATGACCGACCCGACCGTATTCATGCCGCGACAATAACGGTTTTTTATTTGATGTGATCGAGCGGTTAACTCGTTAGTTATTGAAAAGTTATGTAAATGACGTATATGGTGTTTGACTTAGTTTATGTTTTTCGTAGAGGTCAGATCGTTTTGCGAAAGAAATCTGATGTACACAATCTTGCCTTACACGTTGTGTAGGATGCTGTTTCTCGTGATTTGAACACATGACCTCAACATCACAAACTAGTTATCGAACACAAGACCAACTTCATGGCGCCACAAGAACAAATTTTTATTTGAAGTGATTAACTCGTTAGTTGTTGATAGTTATGTAAATGGTGTATCTGGTATTCTGATGTATGGTTCAACTCTCGTTTTATGCAGGCCTAGATCGCTTTGCAATTTGATGTGCGCTCTCTTTCCTTATAATATATGTAGGAGGCTGTTACTTATGGCTTGAACCTATGGCTATAAGATCACAAACTAGTTATTGATAGTTATGTAAGTGAGCTAAATGTTAAGTGAACCGCTTTGCTTATTTATATGCATTTCTCATTATTTAAGTTCGTTTATGTTTGCTCAGATACCGGCGTTTAGAATATGAACAAACTAATATAAATGAACACTTCTTAGCTAGCGGCACATGAACAATAAACGTGTGATTAAATGTTCATTTTCGTTCCTTTATTTAGTTAAACTTAAACGAATTAAAGCAAACAACCTCTTTCGTGTTTGTTTGATTTGTCTACAAGCTTAGTTATCGATCTTTATATACACTGATCCAATTCGGCTTTAATTATTATCTTTCCTTGAATAGGAAATGAAGTATTTTGAATTACTTACATTAAAGATGTGAATGAGTCTAGTCAAACTTGAGCTCATCTTGTTTAAGTTAAAAGAGATTAAACTCGAGTTGGTCCTATTTCGAACTCTATTTCTAAATCTAAAAATTGACTCGTCTATTATTTATTAATTACTAGTTTAGTACCCGTGTGTTACACGGTTAGTTGAAGCAACAATACGTTACTACATAGCTACATAACCGATGAAACAATATCATTATCGTAAATAATGAAAGTCACTACTTTGATTGATAACAATATAAATACAATTGCATTAAGAGAAATAAACATTTCTTATAAATCTCTAAAAAAACTCATACAGTACAATATTTATTGTCTTGTTAGATATCATAACGTCTTTATCTAATATTAGTATTTTAATATTGTCTCTACTCTTACTCTTGATGATGCAAGAAACAATAGTCTCTGAGTGTAAATTGGTTCCTTTAAATACAATCAAAAAATTTACAATAAGGTAGGATCTTACATCTCTTGATTGTTACTCGTGCATTGCTACGGTTGTCCCCTCGTCAGCTATTTCAAGCAACCGTTGGTCAAAACGTACTCGTGCGCTACGATGGGAAGACGTCGCTATGTAGAGGACACAGAGATCATATTTCAAACTCAAGCTTAACACCTAACCATCAAAGAAACACTCTCAAGGCAAGATAATGTTGCAAACAAGAGTAAACACAAATTAGACTAAATTGAAAACTTTACTAACATAAATTAGATAAAAAGAAAAAAAATTACAATAACCATAATTTGTTTTCATTATTAATCGGACAACCTCTCTACCATATGCATAAGTGAATATTTCAAATCCAGATTCAGGTTTCTAATTTTTGCACATTCAGAACATACAAAAGAGTACCATTAAAAGAATTGTAGAGCTTGATATTTAGCAAACAGTAGTCTTCAACTTATCCAGTATTGAAAAGTAACTAATTACGGGTTAGACCACGAGTCAAGTCGAAGTTTACAAATTTCATTTCAGATTCAAAAGCCTCGGTTTCAAGTACAACCTTACCAATTTCCATGTGATAAAATACTCATATGATAGATTGATACTGATGATTTTTGTTTACAGAATTAAGATTATGTACTATACTATATGACATATGCAATGTATTTTTTAATTAATAAAGTATTTACCCATGTGAATGCATGCATGGAGCATCTGTGCTTTGTAATATAGGCATGTGCTGGAGCATCAAATTTTATAGTAGCTGAATTAGTTGGGTCAAAAGTATTTTGGATTGTCTTCGGAATTTGATGGGGTCTATCTAATCATGATGAACCGATAACATAAAACACACCCTGCAGAAGGGGAGATGTTTTGTTCTTTCGTTTTTGTGGTCTTTTGGTTGATAGAAGTTTACGAGGGCGGTGCTTAATAGCACCGCCATATAAGCAACCTACACGTTAAATCAAAATTTATGAAAAAGAGTCTAACATCTTATTTTTTAAATTAAAGGTGTCTTCAAATTCAAAAGTAAATGATCATGAAAGCAAAGTTGGTATGTTCCCTTTGTGACACACAATTGTGATAAAAGAACAATGCTAATGACCCATTTTTTAAAAATAAATTATACTATGACAATAGACCCACACTTCATATTACAAAATCTATCTAAAAGCATCCAATTTCCTTAACTAATTTATCCTGACTCACAAAAGTCATAAAATCCACACAAGAATTCAAAATACAGTAAAGCTCACTTCATATGTCACGCAATCCAAAAAAAGAGCTCATTTCATCTGATTAATGGGAATGGAGCTTTGTCGTTTGAATACAAAATCAAATTAAAATCAACAATTTAATAACCTAACACAACCATAAGCCTTAACACCTGTAATACCCTTTCAATTGCAAACAGTAAAGAGACTGAAGAACAATAATTTATAACTTGTAAATAATGATGTTTAAAGGCACATATATAGCAAGAAATGTGATTACCGATGTCAAACACACCTTGTATTGGAAGCTTGTATTAGATTATTTATATAAACATATAGTTCTATTTACCATTACTATGCAAC
Organism: Flaveria floridana; assembly: GCA_018326465.1. Classification (NCBI taxonomy): domain Eukaryota; kingdom Viridiplantae; phylum Streptophyta; class Magnoliopsida; order Asterales; family Asteraceae; genus Flaveria; species Flaveria floridana. The sequence goes on along the minus strand of BJCO01798555.1, from coordinate 761 downwards.
TGCATTAGACTTTCACATGCACCAAAAATTACACATTTTAATTGAACCAATTTTGAGCGGACTAAGTACTAACCACCGACTGCCAAATTTGTCACCTCTAATTAAACACAGGGATTCATGTCATTAATAATATGAAGCTGATTGAAGGAAGAATATACAACCATATGAAGTGGCAACTTACCCTACAATTAAAACAAATCGTGTTTGAACAACCAAATCGTGTTTAATATCGTAAACCAAATCATATTAAAAGATGAGGAACATAAGTCTTACACTCGAATCAAAAGAATCAAAAACAGGAAGATGAACCAAAAGGATGGTGCTTGAAAGTGTAAAGCAAATTATTTTTGAACATTGTTCCTGGTCTGATCCAAAGATTGTGACCTTCATGGTCAATATTTATCAGAAATTGCTCAAATCGGCAATAACATGTAAGGCCTCGTTCCCGGTGACCTCACAGTTGGTCATTCACAGCAATATTCACATGAAACATTACATAATACAAATTTAAGCAGCGGAATTAATTTAACAAAAACCATTCATTCATTATAAACACTGTTGTTAAGCAATACATTGTAGTTCATGAGTCATAAAAGATTGGCTGAATGAATTACAAAACAACAGTATTGTCAAAACATGAATGGATGTCAGTCATGCCCGCCGAGTAGCTTCACCCATGTGCCATCCTCAACAACCTGTTACCTGTCAACTGAAAATGCATAAAAGTCAGCGTTGCTGAGTGAGTCCTAGTTTTATATTAA
>BJCO01798554.1:0-13479 GCA_018326465.1 Flaveria floridana | reverse complement strand
TTATTATTATTATTAGGTTTATTTGTTTTTGATTTAATTATAAATGTGTACTAATAATAATTTAAATTTTGAGAACGGTGTTAACCCGAAATATTTGGGTTGTCACAGATGCGACATGTTCCATCGCCACGCCATAACAATGAACACCGATCGAAACTTGTTTCATCATATCCATTCAATCTTTGAGTTCATGGTTCATATATGTCAAAATCCATTATCATGACTTTTTCTGGCCTCTCAAATGAGTGTAATGGTCTCGGACAAACGTAGGTTCATCGTTATCAACACAGTATTGCCATTTACATCTAGGTCACATGACCTTAAATAGAGCCATAGAAGCATAAACAGGAGCAAACATGCAAAACCCAAGTGACAAGATTCATAAACCCATCAGTCCACAGATAATCATAAGATAGATTCAATAACCCAAACAAAACCAAAGGGATGCACGGGTTAAGAACCACAATGTCTCAGATGATTTGACGATCACCATCATCGACAAAGTAATATCAACTTCACAAAAAGACATGACAGAGAGAGCCATAGGGTGCCTTTGGTCAGCAACCAAAACCAACCCTCATCAACACCACCAAAGAAACCCAAAAATCACGGTAAAAGAGAACCGCATAGTAGGCAACAACCGGAGGTGGAGAACAACCACCAAACACAACCCAACGCACCGATCGAGGTTCGCCGGAGGTAGGTAGGGGTAATCACACTATCCAGACAGCGGTGGCGCTTGCGTGACGTAGACGAAGGTGGTAGCAGGACAACCGTCTTTCTATCTCAAAACACAAATCAGAGGACAGAGGGGTGAAATGGAGCGATGGGGGAAAGAGATGGTGACGACCAAATGCCAGCGTTCCACGTGAGGCAGGCGGTGGTGGCCATGAGATCCACAACCACCGGCCGCCTCTTCACCAAGGGAGAAGGTCGATGACGTAGGTGGGAGGCAGGAGGCGACCATTCGCCTCTTCGGTACCACAGGCCACCGCAACGTCACCACCATGCATCACCTGCTTCCATTGTAAAACAACCAGCACACATCCATAGCTCTTCAGTCTTGCAAGAACTTATAAGGGGTGAAGTAGGTGGGTGCATCTCCTAGTTGTACCCTATGCATCGCAGATGCTAAGCACTGTTCACGAGAGACATAGGGATGATGGAGTAAGAGAGGCGGTGGCAAGACCACCATAGCACCGTGACCGCCACCTGCTCCACCTCAACCACATAAAGGAGGCAGAGCCACAGCAGGCTCCATCGCCACCGCAACAGTCAAAATTGGTGATACAAAGATCCAAGCAACCAAACCGTCAGCACAACCATCGCCTTTGCCACCGTGAACAGCAACGGCAAGGCCGGTGCAAAATACCACCGTGGACCTAGGGGGAGTTCTCTCTCCATCGCCACCGCAACAGGCTCCATCGCCACCGCAACAGGCTCCATCGCCACCGCAAGTAGCCAAGCTACTGACATGAGACCACGTACTAACACCTAAACAGTTCGTACTGTTCATTCAATTCGTTTATTAACATTCAGGGTAATAGATATCTTCTGTACTCCCATTATTATTATTAATTTTTTCTTCTCAATTTATAACCACTTTCAAAAAATATTAAAAAAATAAATAACAATACATTTTCTCCACCGGCGGCTCCACCGCCGCAACCACCGTAGAACCACCGCCATGGTCCCCATACTCTTCCAGTCGACCTCGGCAACATCACTCAAGCGTCAATGGTCATTCAATTCAGGTGCATAGAAGGAAGTTTCACTGCAACAAAACCCTAATTTCTCGGTACTTATAGACCATATGTTTGTTTATATATCTTCTGTTGCATAGATAATCAGCATCAACCTCACTATGAATTCAGACAATTATTCATCTGAGAGATGTTTCTCAATTGTGTATGCTTTGGACAGACGCCGATCTTCCGACGGAGAATTCGGTCAATACCTCACTGGTAGTGACCTCTCTCAGTTGCTTTTTTCTTGTAACACTGAGGAAGATGCCGAAAACGGTGATGTTTATAGCGAACCTATGGTGTGGATTGGGATCTACATTGCAATAGCTTCGTGTGTCTGCATCCTTGCCATGGGGGCAGATTTGTTGCATAATTTCCGGAGCAAAAGGTTCTGGTTTCCATGTAAATATTTCACTCTCAATGCTGCGTATATCACTGTGATCGCGGTCACCGTGAAACTGCCCGTAGATTTAAGTAGTCCTATGCCAAGTTACACGGACCAGGCTACCAAGCTAGGAAGTTTGGGGTTCTTGTGTGTGATGATGACCAACTTAATGCCTTCTTTGGCGTCCATGGAGAACGAGACACTGATAGCGAATGTAGTAGGTTTGTTTATTCTTGTTATCACTGTGATAGTGAATGTTTGCATTCAGATAAATACTACGGCTATTGGTCATATCCGTCTCGAGTTGGGCTATTCTTATGGTTCTTTCTTCGCAGTGGTTGCATACATCTATATGGCTATGATCCTACTGTTGTTAGTAATTATGGTTTCATCATCGCTAGCAATTACAACCTTTAAGGAAATTTTAGAAGTTAAGTATCAGGCTGCAAACAAAATATCTTTAAGTGATCAAAGTCTACAACATGCCCAAATGTCTATTGTTGAGAAACTAAGACATGATGTGAGAAGGTATTGGGTCAATGCAGAAACTGGCAGCCCTCAGTTTGTGATAGCTAGTAATCCATTATCGACTGCTTCGGGACTAATTTGTCTAATTAGTCTTCTCATGAACTTATTTTTGGTGGTTCTATTTATGCTTGGAGGCAATTGGAATAATATAGCTGATAGATCGCCATACAAGTGGTCGACAACTGTCATATTTGTGACACAGGCCATTGGTGTTGTGGTGGGAACCATTGCTCCTGCATGTAGAAGTTTTTCTGTTTCAAGCTTCAAGTTTGTCACTAAACAGAATAAGAATCATTTCATGTCTTTCTAAGTAGAGAAGTATTGGACACAAAAGTTGCATGAGTGGAAACAAAGTCCTATACGTTTTCTATCAATGAGTCGAAGATCAAGAAGTATCATTTCTAATTTAGGAGATATGATTTTAAGCCTTAGCATCAGATTTCAAAAGGTAGTTGTCGTATTATGCAAAGTGATATGGCTCATATCAACAGTATTTGTCTATAGTTGTTTGTATTTTTGGGGTTTAATGAAGGCAATATGCTTTACTCCATCCATCGGGTCAAGAAATGATGATACAGATGAAGACCTCCGTAAGTATGCATTACAAATTGACAATAATATGGAGCTTGCTGATAAAACACTTAAGAACGTTTCAAACTCTCTAAAGCTTTTCATATTGAAGGCTGCAAATGAACAAAACCACAATCTTTTAGAACTTCTTGAGAAATCTACTGCATTTAAAGGAGTAGAGATCTTTGACACTGATCATGTTCAGTCTCTGCTTCCTGTTGAACCTGTTAACAGTTGGAGCTTACCGATAGTAACATTAACATGCATTGCTGTTGCTCTCCCGAATATCCCAAAAGACATAGTTGGGAGCTTGTTTGAAAGTGTTGGTGAAGTTCTTTCATGCACTCACTAGTTGAAGAAAGCCTCAATTGTTCAAGTGAATATGTAAATCTTCGGAAGGTTAGTTTGGCCTTATGGCATGAGGTTGAAACCAAATGCAAGTGGTTGGAGAATCCTCTAGCAAAAGATGTATTTAAAGAGAAAACAACATCAGAGATTATTAAATGTTTTCTGATAATGCTAAAAAATTGTGACTGAAATCAACGGAAGTACCAATGGAGAAATTGTGGATAACCCTCCTAGGACGTTGATTGCTGCCAATTCAATGTACCGAATCACAGAAACAATCTTGTTTAGATACCAAAGCAACCTAGAAACAATTACCAAAGAGCAGTTGTTTGCCCTTTTAAGTGGCATGATCGCAGATATATTGTCTGCTTGCTTCGTCAACATACCCCGAGCAATAACAATGAGATGCCATGAAAGTGTGATAGAGAAAAGAGAGGCAAGTGTGAAGGTTGCAGCAAAGCTTCTTGGTAAGACTTCAAAGATAACAGAAAGACTAGAGACAAAGCATGGATGATGACAAAATGGCATATATTGATGAGTGGCGTCTTTATTTGAAGCATTCTATACTGTAAGGTAATTCTCTAGCCTCACTAGTGTGTACGCGTGTGTATAGACCTAATATATGGTTCAACTGAGCTATGCACTGCATATATTGTTCATTTTGCATGTGATGTATCTGTTTTTGCTTGCTAATTTTATGATATTTGGTATAATCCTTTTTTTTATTGATACAGGGGGTGTGTCATTCTGTAAATTTGGTCAAATAAATGCCATGTTTATGGGACGCCTTTATATGTACACTAAGCAGGCATTACTACAAGTGTACTCGAACTCTTTCTTTCTTTCACCTATGCTAATAGTTTTAGATCCATAAAACTGTTACATTGTTTACTAGGTTTCGAGGGTTACCTAACTAAGACATCTTACACATAATCTGTAATTGACGTGTGACGTGTCAACATTGGGCGCGATCTCAAACGAGCATAACATCAGGATACTCATACACCTATCAATTTCAGTGCAAGGAAAATATGTGATTAAAACTTACTAAAACATGGCTACTACCATGCAGGTTCAAGACGGTGTTTTTTTGGTTTTCTCTTCCTGAAGAAAAAGCCAAGAACAAAATTCTATATACATGTAGAAGCTTTGGAGCAAACAATTGCCTATATTTGGAGCAAAAATTTCAGGTTGATTGCTGGTGAGAGACACCACATATGTTGTTGCGTATGAATCGAAGCTGTTAGTGTAAGAATCACATCCCTTATATCTTTGGATCAAGTCAGTTAATGCTGTGTAAAAACCACATTTTTTGTATATTGTTTTATTGTATCATCTCTGTGATGCAATGAACCAGATGAACATCCACTGAGAATATCGGTTGATGGTTGCAATTGTAAGATTGTAAAAGACTAAATCATTTTGGTGAATAATTAGGTTACAATATATGGGGATTACAAGTAACCCTAGAAACCTAACTGATGCTTATTTAATAAACCCTATAATCTAATAGCAATCTCCCATAGTTCATTGGTACAACTCAAATTCCCATTTCTTCACGCCCCCTATTTTTCTACATCTTTGCATTGAAGCACTTGTATATCCTATCGGTGGTCAAAATATGACTCTCTCTCGGATGGGTTGGTACACCTTACCACTCGCATCGTACACGGAAAATATGGAGAAACACAGGATGACGCCCTGCAAAATGGAAAATAAATAGTATGGCGTTAGTGTGATCCAACACCCGTGACTATGGTCACGAAAGGAGGGCCACACCCCAGTCTGATCATTCGCGCCCACTCTCTCGTGAGAGTATAATAAATAGCCTAACAATGAGAACTATATTTATTATAAGTGTAATAGTAATAATAAAATGTGGGTCTCCGCTAAGTCCTTTTCAGTCTTTTTCCTTCTACGTTTGTTTGTGGTCAAGGTCTACTTCCCTTTGAAAAAGTCAGTGATCATTCAATTGCATAGGAAGGAAGTTTCAATGCAACACTACCGAAATTTCTAGGTACAAACTGTGAATTGTTATAAGGAATCAGATGCTTAGCTTTTGTTTTCTACACATAATTAGCATCAATAAATCCCAACATGAATTCGAACAGTTATTCATATGATAGATGTTCCCGAACAGTGTACATTCTAGACACTTTATTCTATACCGGCAAAGAATTAAGTAAAAGCATCAGCAATGATGATATCGAGCAATTGCATTTTTCTTGCTGGAAAGAGATGGAAACTGAATTCAGTGACGAGCTTGGCAAACCTATGGTGTGGATTGGGATCTACATTGCAATAGCATCGTTTTTCTGCATCCTTGCCATGGCCGCCGATTTGTTGCATGGTTTCCAACATAAAAAGTTTTGGTTTCCATGTAAATACTTCTCTCTCAATGCTGCATCTATGACGGTGATAGCTGTCGCAATGAAACTGCCTGTTGATTTAAGTAGTGGGACGTCAAGTTTCGTGCAACAAGGAAGCAAGATAGGAAGTTTAGGCTTCATGTGCACAATGATGGCCAACTTACTGCCTTCTTTGGCGTCTATGGACAACAAAACACTACTAGCAAATGTAACAGGTATGTGTGTTCTCGAGATCACCATTATTGTGAATGTTTGCATTCAGATGAATACTAATGCTATCATGCATCTCCCTTCTGATATTCGGACGGACTATTTATACGGATTTGACTTTGTTATGATTGCATACATCTACGTGGCTATGATGTTGTTGTTACTAATAACAATGATATCTTCATCTCTAACAATTTCAACCTGTAAGGAAATTTTAGAATCCAAGTATCGAGCCAGAAACAAAATATCTTTCATTGATCAACATATACAAAATAGTCAGATGCCTGTAGTTGAGAAACTGACAGTATGTGAGAAGGTATTGGGTTATGGCGGAAACTGGTAGCCCCCAGTTTGTGATGGCTAGTAATCCATAATCCATTGCTTGTGGAGTGATTTGTGTAATTGTTATGGTCATGAACTCTCTTATGGTGCTCGCAGTTCACTTTAAATTAGATGTTATTAGATTGAGAGGAATTGGATCACCATACAAGTGGTCAACACTTGTTATTTTTGTAACACAGTCCATTGGAGTCTTGGTGGGAACCATTGCTCCTATCTCTAGATGTTTTTTAGCTTTCAGTATCAAGTTGGGCACAAAATGGAATAGGCCTTATTTCATGTTCTTTAAAGTAGAGAAGTACTGGATCCAAAAGTTGCATGAATGGAAACAAAGTCCTGTACCTTTTCTATCAAGTAGATGTAGATCTAGAAGTCTCCTCAACTCAAAAGATATCCTTCTAGGCCTTTGCATCGGATTTCAAAAGGTCATTGTCGTATCTTGCAAAGTGATGTGGCTCATAGCAGCAGCCGTTCCAATAATCGTTATCAGTTTATATCGTTGGAAGTCACTAAAGGAAAAGTGGTTTACTCCATCCATCGCCTCAAGAACCGAAGATATAGAAGAAGACCTTAGCAATTACATCTTACAAATTAACAATGAGGCGGAGCTTGCTCATAAAACATTGAAGCGAATTTCAAACTCCATAAATTCTTTCATATTGAAAGCTGAGGAGGAGCAAAACAACAATCTTTTAGAGTTTCTCATGAAATCTACTGGATTCGAAGGAGTATATATCTTTGACACGGATCATTTTCAACCCCTACTTCAAGTTGAACTTGTTAACAGTTGGAGTTTAACGATTGTAACGTTAACAAGCATCGCTGCGGCTCTCCCAGGTATTCAAAAGGAAGAAACTGAGAGCTTGTTAAGAAGTGTTGGGGAAGGTCTTTTGGTCACCCATCTCGTGGAAGAGAGTCTCAATGGTGCAAATGGTTTTGTAAATAATCAGAAGACCAGTTTGATCTTATGGCATGAGGTTGAACACAAATGCAAGTGGTTGGATAATTCTCTAGCGAAAAATGTTTTTGAAGGGAAGACGGCAGCAGAAATTGTTAAATCGTTTTCTGATAAAGCTAAAAAAATTGTGAAAGAAATCAAGGACAATACTAATGAACAAGAACTGGTAGAGTACCCTCCACACATGTTGATTGCAGCTAATTCAATGTACCGAATCACACAAACAATCTTGCTTAGGTTCCAAAGCAACATAGAACCGATTACCAAAAAACAACTGTTTGCTCATTTAAATGGCATGATTAGGGACATACTCTCTGCTTGCTTCACCAACATACCCCGAGCAATAACAATGAGATGCAATGAAAGTGTGATAGAGAAAAGAGAGGCAAGTGTGAAGGTTGCAGCAAAGCTTCTTGGTAAGACTATAAAGATAATAGAAAGATTAGAGACACTTGAACTACCAACCATGGATGATGAGAAGATGGCATATATCGATGAGTGGCGTCGTCATCTGAGGCATTCTATTCCTTAAGGTAGTTTCTCTAGCTTCACTGTTGTGTGTGTTTATAGACGTGTAACCAAGTTACATACTACATATAATTTTCTTTTTTGCAGTTAATATGTCGATTTTTTTGCTTGCTAACTATGTCTTTTGCACCTCTTGATGCAGAGGCAAAGTATTGAGCAGCCACACAGATTGTTCAGCATAGCATCTTAAGGATGATCTTTCACTGAAATTGAGTATTGTATATGTCTTTTTTCAATTTGTTTCTCTCAAGTCTTGTGTATGAATTTCAAGTGTGCTTCATGTGACTCTGGATATTTAGTATGTTTGCTAAATCTATATCCAATTCGAGACTGGTACGTAAAAAACTGAAATGTGAAATACGATGTTTTAGTTTTCTGTTACACAAGAAAGCATACAAGCCACCACATGTTGCTGATGAGCCTTTGCCTATGCCAATTCCAGTAGCTGCTTAAGGATCAGTTCAATACAAGATTAGAAGTTTTTTAATCTTTAGATTTCCCAAGTTATAAATCATAAATCTTTTTAATTCTTTAGGTTTCAATGGTCGGTTATTGTTGAATTCATGAGATTTATTTTTTAATGGATGTTATTTTTGGAAGAAGAACAATATAAAGATAGAATTCGGTAGATGTATTCATGAGACCTTTAGACGGTTTCAATGTTATGTTTAATTTTTTGCATACTTTTCAATGTTATGTTTAATTTATTGCATACTTTTTCATAATCAATGACCAAAAATGAAATTTCAACTATTTAAAACCAATGTTATGTGCCTACTATTGAAACAACATTGAGTTATAAAGTGCGAGGCACACAAAAGTAACATGGTCTCAAATCGAGCACAAAAGAGAAAATGTAAAAACACACCTAGGCTAATCACATGATAACTCCAATAATCCAATTGTTGAATAAATTGGGCCTTGTAATAATTTTTATCAGAAAAAAAAGAAGTTTTTTTCAAAATATTGTTTCTTTCATTCTTGTATTGGATTTAACCAAATGAAAACGACTCATTTAATTTTAAAAAATTATTACTTTTAGAACTATAAAAAATATTTTTAAATATAATGACTATACACAAGCGCAATTTATTATATAAAAAGTGATATATTTCTATTAGGTTTTTAGCATCATTTACTTAAAATTTAGACAAAAATACGGTCTCTATAAGAAGCACAAAATTTCTATGACACTCAGAGCATTCACGACCCATTTCTCATATTTATCCGTATAATTACACTAAAAATCATTATTTGTTCTCTTATTTTTAATTAAATAATATTTTTTTATACATTTATCATTACTTGTTTTCTATACTCGACTCACAAGCACTTAAAATATATTAAAAACATTATAGGGTTTTGAACAGTGTTTCCCAAAAATACAAATTGAACAATAAATTTTTCATATCTTTCGCTCACAACCACTTATAACCATATCATATAATATAAAAAATACACCCACATCAATTTAGGGAACGGGTTGTGGATGCTCTCCATGTAGAACTAACCACAAACAAGAAAATAGAATAAATGAATAAAAAAAAGTTCTGAGGTCAAATTTAATACAAACGCAATAACCATTTTATTGAACACACTACATACTCATCTTCTAAGCATCATATTGTGTCCATAAATCCGCAAGTTCATTCATCATGCGTTGCATTTAACATCAAATATGATTAAGGTTTGCTAGTTTCATCTTCCCATCAACTTATCAGACTAGTGATCCTAATTTTCAACTAGCGTGTTGCCTAGGAGCGTATCCGGCCAAAGTCTTTTCTAACGTCGATATACCGTATTAAAGAATATTACATTATGTTAACTATGTTAGGATTATATAGGCCATGTTTGGGATTGTTTATTTTAGTTGAAATTTACAAAGAGGACATATAAACTTATTATTTTTTAAAAGAAGTTTTTAAAAGTATTTGTATTAGCTTATAAACTAAAAAAGTTGTAAAATAACAAAAATGACACATTTTTAAAAATTAGGGCGAGTTAATAGGAGGTAGGAGAATGTTACAACAGAAATAAAAGTAGCTTTGAAAAGTTAATAAATAATAAACCATCCATACTTTTCAAAAACTTTTGTTTACTTTATATGAAAACTCAATTTAAAAAGTTCTTTTGAGATCACTAAATATTTTTTCTAAATTATTAACTTCTTAAAAGTTAATAAGTCAAAAGTAAACCCAAAATAAACATCCCAAACATGCACATAATTGTTATTAGTAGTATTAAGTTTTCGCGCAAACTTTCTCTTTTCATAGTTCTAACTTCTAAATACGTGGGTGTTTGTGATTGCTTATTAAAAGCTACTTTTGACTTTTGGAGAAGAAGTAAATTAAAAGGAGATGTAAATATGTTTGGATGAAGATGAAGATGTGAGTAAAAAACTAGTTTCAAAAAATTAAAATTTTTAACTTTCACAAAACTATTTTACAAAAACTTTCATAACGCCTGACATGGCATACATCCTACAAATTAGATGCACACAAATGACACAACAACTACACAAATAAAACTTGTTATGGGCTTGTCACAGGCCCAGGCCCATAATCTCACAAGTAATATTAATATTGGTTATGGGCTCGTGTCTTTTTTATGCTCAAAAGAAGTTTTGTCGTTCGTCTACAGCGGCGCCCTACTCATCGCCGGCATCGTATCTCCGATCTTACCTTATCCACTTTGTCTCCGGTGAGTACACGTGCCCTTACATCTCTCCATCTCATCTTCATCATTCGAATTCCATTCAATATACTATTTCACACACACACATATACACACACACACATATATATATATATATATCCTCATGAAAACGAAAACATAATTATTAGGGTTTTAATATGTTTAGAATACGTGCTTCTGCAACGTCTGATTTCAATTTCATATCGATATGAGCTTGAAAGTTACCTTTTTGAACCTGATTTCTGTACTGCTGCTTTTACTGAGTGGTACTCTTGAGTTTGTCATATGATAATGTTTACGATTTGTTCTTTTACGTATCTGGGATGCTGAACATTTTGTCATCAGTGATGTAATTTTAGTTTATTCACTATTGGCATCAATGATGGATATACTTATATATATAATGTATTGTGTACTGACTACCATTCTACCAAGTTTAGGTTTTTTTGGTCTCTCAAACTAGCCTCATACTGTCTATGTATTTTTTTGCTCCTATTGGTAGTGTGGCATCATGGAACATGCTTTGTTTGCTGAACATTATTGTTGTCATCTCATTTTGGTGAAAGGATCTGCTCCAGTTTCTGTAATGCTTGTAGAGGCCCTAGTTTAGCAGCATTTAATGTATGATAGATTTAACCTAGCATATGATTAGTGCATGTAAAACTACAGAGGCATGTCTGTTTTATGAAATTTGTTTATGTGAAACTGCTCTTTCGAAGTAAAAATACAGGATTTTATCCTTTTTTTTTCCTTCAAATTGCTTTGGTATGCTGAATTTTTATATTTAGAAGTATTAACTTGTACTTTTTTAATTCTAAAAACTTAAGAATCTAGATTTTAACTTTTTTATGTGTTCTAATAACTAGTACTCTGATACCCTAAGTTGTATTGTAACATTTTACTTATGTAAATATGAAGATTGACATTTCCGAGGAATTGGGGAATCACCATTTCATTTTGAGAAGGGTGATTCTATCGTAGTGACCAAAGTGACTGTTGTCCGCTATGTTTAACGTTTTTTTTCCGTCCCATTTTTCCAGTAGACTACGGTTTTCAGCAATGTAAACGTGTATCAATGTAGGTGCTCTTAGTGAAGTAATGTTAACAGAAACTCTCTTGATGATAATTCTGGTAGTTGCCTTAGATTTTTTCTTTTAGGGGATAAAATGTTTGTCTTCCTTCAGTTTGATGGGGTTTAGGAAGCAATGTCAGTATCATGTGAGAGATGTTATATTGTAGTCAATAAAAATGTTTTTTTGTATAAATTTGGTAATGGATGGCATCATGGCAGCAAGGTTAAAATTGTTGTGTGATTGATGGAGTGGACTTGTTAATAACATGTGATTTACAGTACTCCATGCACTATGCTTAAAGTTACAGTTGATTTTTGTAGTAAAATGAGTGGTGACTTGAATAACTAGCTACCAGGGGTTACCACATTGTACAATTAAGGGGCATAGTATGATTTTTGTGCTTAGTTTATGAGAAATATCACCAGCTATGCAGTTATTTCTTCATGATAAGTTGAAAACAAAACAAAATAACATCACTTGTATCTCTAATCATGGACCAGAGATGGTAAAATGTGACCAAATATGAAAACCAAATGAAAACTGCCCAAATAATACAACCATCAACCTGAGAGCTGGTTTTACTTAAAAAATTGTTCATTTTTATGTTAAGCTAAAGTCCAAAATCTAGATTCATCAAACAGATCCAAATTGAACAAGGCATGAATAATCTGTGGTCAATGTTGGAAGCACAGACGTTCAAAGTTTAACCATGATTGAATTCAAGTTTGTAAATAATTAATTCCTTCTACTTTTCTACTCTTTTGTAGTGGTTGATGTTGGTTATATAGTTTGGCATTTTTAAGGAACACAATGGCAAACTATTCAGCAAAAGGAGCCCCTTCAAATGGATCTGTGTATGTTTCAAATTTGCCACCTGGAACAGATGAAGATATGTTAGCTGAATTCTTTGGCACGATTGGCTTGCTAAAGGTATGGGTTCTAAAAAGGTATTTCTTACCTGCATGTTTGTTTTCGTTATTGATTTATTGCATATTACTTTTATAGTTTATATTATATTTTGTTTTTATTATTGAAGTTTATAACTTCCACTTTTGTTCTGCAATGTAGAAAGATAAAAGAACAGGGAAACCAAAGATATGGTTGTATCATGACAAAGTAACAAACGAGCCTAAAGGAGATGCTACAGTGACATATGAGGATCCATATGCTGCACAAGCTGCTGTGGAATGGTTTAACAAGAAGGAATTTCATGGGAATATCATTGAAGTTCTCATGGCAGAGTCAAAAAATTCATCTAATTTGGTGACACCATTAATTGACTCAAATTTGGGCAATGGTGTGGGTTCTGATGAAAGTGGGGCCCGAGGTAGAGGTCGTGGCGATGCTTCTGGAAACATTCCACCAAAAGCATGGCAGCAAGATGGTGACTGGATGTGTCCAAATACAAGGTCTGTGATATGACATTGGTGAGCAGCTCATTCTTGCTATTTTCAGTGTATATGTGTTTGTATTTTGTTGTGCAACAAGTTATGTATATTATTATTATGTTATGATGATGTTATTGTTACAGTTGTACGAATGTAAACTTTGCATTTCGTGGTGTATGCAACCGTTGTGGAAGTGCTAGACCCGCTGGTGCATCTGGTGGTGGTGCAGGCGGTGGTGGGCGAGGTAGCGGTCGGGGTGGTGGTACTGATTCAGGCGGCGGCCGAGGTGGGGTAGGTGGTCCTACGGGTCTTTTTGGTCCTAATGATTGGTCTTGTCCAATGTG
>BJCO01798552.1:0-16096 GCA_018326465.1 Flaveria floridana | reverse complement strand
CCCTAATAAAAAGGAAACAAATTAGGCAGTTACACTCATTCTATTTGTTAATTTACATCTTTACCCTTTTATAAATAATAAATAATAGATAAAATATATTGTAATCAATGGTTGATATTAGTTCTCGTGGTTCTTACGATCTTTATGAGTTCTGAAAAGATTCTAACCCTATGTATATATATACATATATGTATATATGTATATATATGTATATATATATATGTATATGTATATATATATGTATATATATATGTATATATGTATATATATATGTATATATATATATATGTATATGTATATATGTATATATATATGTAAGTATGTATATATCTTGTGTGTGTAGCGAGTGTATTGGGTCTTGCTTCTTATGCTCTAGTCTTCGCCATCAAATCATCACAATTGTAGCTCATGGCATAGCTGATATCGTCATCTTCATGTTAGACGTGTCTTTAACCAACACCATCTTGACGTATGTTGACACCACTTGTCTCCAAGGATTTTTTTTTAATTGTTTATGGTGTTAATAAGATTTTTATAATTTTATTTTTTGGAGGTCGTATATTCTTTAATCATATCAATATACGCATTGTTTTTCTACCCCAATCTGAACGTATGATTTCCTATTGCTCCAAGTATAAGAGGTGTTCAATATAATATTTCAGTTATAGCTTCTTGTAATATCTTTATCATAATTAGGAGATTTAGTTTAATTATGTTTTTATTTGTAAATTTTTTTATTATTATCTATATGTATAGTTGACTAATAATATTACATATCTTAAAGGGTTTTTATCAATGTTGTTATGACCGGATCGGACCGGCCGGTCCGACCGGTTCGACTGGGGATCGGTCCGGTGGCCGGTCCGGTCAGCTACGAACCGTTTTTGTCTGGTCGAAACGGCCGGTTCGTCCCGAACCGGTGGTCGGACAGGGAAACCGGACTGTTTCGGACTAGTTTTGTTTTTTTTTTTGGATTTTTTTGGGTAAAAAAGGGGTGTTGAACGATAAAGTAGTGCGTTAGATATACAAATATAGTTAAGTTTTATATATAACAATAAAATAGATATATAAATTATATATAATTTACTTATATTTGATTATATATATAACTATATATATAATATACCATATATATAATTATGACGTCATCCGGTTCTTAAATCCGGTCCAACCGGTCCGATCACCAAATCAGTAAGGCGTCCGGTTCGACTTCCGATCCGGTTCTGAAAACATTGGTTTTTGTAATTCTATAGAGTCAACAACTCAAATGTTTCACGTACTCAACTTGATCTTGAAAAACAAGTCGTTGAGGATAACTTCCAGTGGTTTTGTCTAATTAAAACCATCTGATAAATAAATGTCCGGTCCGTTACCTAGTAACTAATCGACAACCTTAAATGGTGCCTAACAGATCAATTTCTTCCAGTTTCCAAACACCATTTATAGCTTAATTATATGGCGGCACATTAAAACATTTAGCTTTCAATTGCAAATACTCAACATGTATTGTTGTGTTTGAATCATGGATGTTATATATATTTTTGTAATCACATTAATAAGCGTATTATAATGACATAGACTTGTCGTGCGATGATAGAACGTCATGAAATTGGCTTTAATTTAGCTCAGGGGACGCTAGAAAACATTTGATCTGATTGTGCAATGGCCATTTATCAATCCAAGGTTGATTTCGCCAAAAACCCTGTTGTTGTATGCATGATGCATACCCGATATAAAGTATCTATTTTTTACGATGTTAAAAATATAGATAGATAGATTAAACATGAACACTCTAAGATAACTTTATCTTCATATAATTGCATCTCATTTATAGGATAATTCACACATCTAGAGCAGATCGAAGAGCAATAATCCCACCAACACTTTATCAAACCACTTGATGTCACGGTCAGACTATGCATTAATCACATACAGCAACTTAAAATGATAGATTCATAATAAAAAGAAAATAATGTTAACACATGCAAAAATTATTTCCATAAAGCACCTTTTGAAACTGACTAAATGATTGAGATGGTTTTTAAAGGCATCAATTTGAGTATACACGTTAGTATAATAGTGGGTATATCATATATTGAATGAAAAGACTCAACGTTCGCTAAAGAAGGAATCCCATGGTTGATTGGTTGGCATTAGTTTCGAATTTTGACTTTATTAGCTTTAAATGAAGGGTGAGATTATTATAAAAAATAAATAAAATTAAAAAGAATAAAAATTATTATTATCTATTAGATTTTAGATCCAAGTAATAAGAAAATTCGGTGACATAATGGTAAAAATCTAAACTTTAAATGATCGACCAAGTGTGTTTTACTCTTAACCACATTTTCAAGTTCCCCTTCATTTAAACACTCGTAGCTTTCAAATACAAAATGATTTTTTTAAGAAATTACACTATAAAAACAAAGCGTTATTTTAATCATTAAAATGCCTATAATTTTGATACATAAAAAACGAAGTTTTATTATATTATTTCAGGTCATTGTGTAATATTCGTTAGCTTATTGTATGATATTAGGTCATTGTGTAATATACTTCAAATTATTGTGCGTAATATTGACCATTTTGTTATACATTGTCTTTTTTTAAAAATGGTGATTTCAAATAACACAATGCTAAAAATGTAATTTTTTTTTACATTTTTCCAGTTCATTGTGTAAAACTAATCAGGTCATTTTGTAATTCTCGTAAAATAGCTAATTGTGTTTATTACTTATTTTTGAGCATAGTGTTGGCCATTACATTACCTATTATGTTTAATGTTGACTATTGTGTTATGCATTGTGTTTTTTTTAAATAATGGTTTTCAGCTAACAAAATGCTAAAAATGTAATTTTTTTACATTTTTCAAGTTCATTATGTAATCCTGATCAGATCATTTTGTAATCCTCGTTAAGTAGCTCATTGTGTCTACTGTTAATTGTCGAGTCTAGTGTTGGTCATTGTGTTACCCATTGTGTCTAATGTGAACTATATGTTATGCATTGTGCTTATTAAAATGATAATTTTCAAATAACATAATGCTGAAAAAGTAATTTTTTACGAGTTTTCCAGTTCGTTGTATAATTCTAATTAGGTAATTTTGTAATCATCATCAAGCAGCTCATTGTGTGTATTGCTAATAATCAAGTCTAGTGCTAGTCAGTGTTACCTATTATGTCTAATGTTAATCATTGTGTTATGCGTTGTCTTTCTTAAATTGATGATTTTCAAATAACATAATAATAAGAAATGTAACTTTTTTATATTTCAAGTTATTATGTATTACTCATCAGATAATTGTGAATTATCATTAATTCAGAAGATTACACAATGATCTGCCAAAATTACACAGAGTTTAAAAAATTTGAAAAAAGACTTTGTTTTTTTATATCAAGACTATACGCGTTTTAAATATTAAAAAAGCTTGTTTTTATTATTTTTTTTAACAAAAAAATTATTATATGTAAAAGGTATGGATGTTTAAAAAAAGGTGGAAGTTGAGAATGCGAAATAATACCAAATTTATCCCCATTCTAATTTTGATTAAATGACACGTGTTAACATCTTAATATATACTTTTTATATTTTTAATTTTAGAAGACTTTATATTTAAATTTTTTCTTAGATGAAAATTATTTAATTAACTAGGGATTTTTATTTTATGTTTCAATTTGCCACTTGTGTTGGGAGCTTCATGATAAAAGTCAAATATCTTTTAAAGACCCTTAGTTCGGAGTAGTTTAAAAGGATCCAAAATAAGGTATAACCATTATAAGTTCTTGCAACGTTTTTAAAATTACTCTCATGCATAGTTCAATGTTTACTCACTTATCATCCTTTTAGTTTTTCAAATGGTTGTTCATAAGCTTTTAACATTATTTTTTAATGAAATAACTATCCCTTTGTATGAAATAACATAATATAAATAGATTATTCTACCGCTCTTCTTTACCGTCACAATCCCATCTCCCAGTGCTCATTTTTCTGAACACTCTCTCCCATCACACTAAAAATACTCAAAACCTCTATAAATCGTTAAAACAAAACCAATTCAACATCATATCAATATCAATCAAGAATTCACTACATCAGTTCAATTCTAGTGTAAGCAAAGAATTTACATCATGTTCACTTGTTCATTTTCGAAGTACGTTGCATCTTTTATTGTGTACCCAAATTTATAGATTCAAAATCAATCAGAAAGAGTTCAATTATTTTTATAATAAATCCTTCCTTGTAATTCATAGATATTTATTAAGTAATTTTCACACAACCATCATGATGTAATTAATATGAAGTAGTTTAGAAGTAGTATGATAGGTTTGTCACTAAAAGAGTTATCTTTGCACGACCATCACCATCACCAAGAGTTAATTCATCTTGTGCTCTAGTTTTTGTGAGTATAAAAACTTTTTCATGGTAATTGTCATGATTCATATAACTAATGTGACTTCATAAATCTACATAGATACACCGTGCATTATTTTATAAGTAATTATATATAGTATGATTGGAAATGCGAATATAAGTTGAAAGAAAATTACTAAACAAGTTACAACCGAAATAATAAAATACAAAGAATAACTAGAAGAGAAAAAATTGAGTCCATGTTGAACATGGTCCCTTTAGGCATATTTTAGGTTTCTTAAAACAACTTGTTTCTTTTTCATAATGCAACATGAACAAAAGATTGTACTATCGAGCAGATACATCGAGCAGGAAACTGCACCAAAATGATTGCTTGGATATGTGGCTGTTTTAGTGTTCTAGAGAGATTAAAAGTCTCAAGTTTTCTAGTTTGATTGAGAAGTATCTAACATCTAAAGCCACACCTTTGTTAAATAGGGAAAGATACATGAAATAACTCGGCCATTAAATTTTATTTTTAATTGTATTAAATGTCTTTAATACAATTTAATTGATTTTTTTTTTGTTTTAACTAAGATATTAAATGTCTTTAAAACCTTTGTTGAACAATTTTCTGTTTAAACTCATTGCTTACACGCTCAGCCGGAATTGATCAGCACTTGGAATGAAGCACTCACAACTTTTGATCATCATTAGGAACTAATTACCTAGTTATCTGAACTACAGGATGATGTCATAAATGGCTAAACATGTTTCAGCCCCTAGCTATTAGTCACAACTGATCAGCATGAGATCATACTACCCGAGAAGTTGGAAATGCTGAGTGGTAACATGAAACTAGTCAATGTCTACTAATGATGATGAAGAGGAACTTCCTACTACCCATGACCTTCCTGGCACTTGGCCTAAACCAATTTTTTTACAAACACTTGATACGACATTTGTCTTCTCCCCCTTTAACAAGGGTTGTACGTGTTTTCTTTGTTGTATTCGTGAAGGCAATGATGAGGTTGTTCGTTGCTTGGCATGTCATCGTTTCTATTTTGCAGCCACAACAACACACCTACTCTAAGCCTACGATAGTTATCAAACTTATTTGTTTGTATTAGTTGTACTTGTAAAAGACGAGGTTTTTTAGTGCCACACCTATAATTGTTTATTGCTCTAAGATACAAGTACTTCCATCATTACATGTTGAAGACTCACTAACGCACGTGTTAGAATACCATTAGTTCGTTAAAATATACAAAATAATGTATCATATACTACTCAATTGGTAACGTTGGAGCAACAAGACTTTGCAAATTTAATTATATTTTAAGAACTTAAGTTGAGTATGAGATCTAATAAGTATTGTTGTTGGAATGGTTTGAGCTCTGAAGGTTGCAAGAGACAACCATAATTCGATCCCGTTACAAAGAAAGTAAAAATATAAAAGGTTAATGAATATCCTTTTTATTTTTGTCTTTCTCTAATGCATAACAAAATAGTAATCTATCTATAATAATAAATTAAGGTTTTTGGAAGCCACATGTCACAATTCTAGGTCTTCTAAATTTTATTTTCTCGATTCTCTCTAATAATAAATATCATATTAACTACTAATGATATTATTTAATTTTTTTTATAACAAATTTGTAAGGATTATACTTAGAGGCTAATGCAACCAAAGAACAACTCAATGAGCTCTCAACACGCACATGTAAAGTACTAGAAAAGTACTTCGAAAGATTTGATATTACTCGGTGAATTATGTTAAGTATCAAATCTTCCGAAGCCAAAAAACTAATTCTTTCAACGCCAAAGATGAATTCTTCCGAAGGTTCAAAGACAAAGTCTTTCGAAGTCAAAGACTGATTTCTTCAGAAGACAGAGAAGATATATCTTCTTTGACATACTTTTGATAAAACCTTAATCATCTTCCCGCTGTCGTCTCTGAAGACTCATCAACTAGCATGAGTTGGTGAAAAGTCCATGCTTTTATCAACTTTAGATTAAGGTGTTGAGTTTGTAACTTTTCAACTATGTACTTTTATCCTTTTTAATAGATAAGGATGTGAGTTATGATATATTATAGTCACTAGTCAAAAGGTAATCTCTTTTAACTCTACATTGATCTTGTTATCTAGATTAGTATTACTAGCTGACGTTCACATTATAGCCGACTGTAGGATCTAATATAAAGTATCTCAAATACTTGTACTTAGAATTAAGTTTTGTAACACTATTAAGAACTTGAGAGCAATATACATTATTCTTGAAAAACATATTTGAGTTTTATTGTTATTATTCTTTTACTTGTGTTCTTCGTTTCATCCTAATCGATTTACTATTTGATCTGATAAGTGTTTTAAGTCTCTCCACCTTGTGAAACTGTTGCATTGGCCCCCTTCACCGGTCTTTTAATTGGTATCAGAGCAATTCAAGCTCTTGATTGTAAGATCTCACCATCTTAGATATCTTTAGTTTCACAAAACACTTATAAACTCAAATGGCAGCTATCTCAAAGGCTAAGATGGAAACCGATACCATTACTAAATCTCCACTGATCATTTCTAATGATCTTGATACTTGGTGCCAACATATAAAAAGGTTAATAAAAGTATCAAGATAACAAGATATGAATATATGTCATAGATAGACCTCACATCCCAAGCACATCTTCAGCCACTGCTAGAGGTGGGATGATACTAAAGGAAGTGGCTAATTATTCTGTAGAAGATTGGAAGAAAATTGATGTAGATCACAAGGCCATGATCGCTCTTCAAACTACTCTTCCAAACTTTGTATATAGGCTTTAAGAATTGTAAAACTGCTAAGTAATTTTTGGATGTACTGAAGCTCATGTATGGGTGAGGAAGCCAAAGAAAACAAGAAAGACCTCATGAAACAATAGTTTAAGAACTTCACCTACAAGACAGGTGAAATCATGACTCAACAATACTTCAGGTATGTGAAGATCGTGGATACTCTAATGGATGTTGGAGTAAAACTTGAGAATAAGGACATTGTGAGCAAATTGATGTTCTCTCTATCCAGACAATGGACTCACTATTATGTGGCCATTAAGAGAACTTTAAACCTTACTACCCTTACTCTCATAGAGCTATATGGTATGCTTAGTGCCTACCAGATAGAGATAAACATGTAAAATCCATCAAACAGTTCTTCCAACAATCAGCAGATTTTAGCCCTTCATGTAGTTAAAAGGGATAGTAGAGAACCACAAAATCATCTCCAAGAGACAAGCTCTACTAAAGCCTTTATTTCTGCTGATGAAAGTTATGGTAACTTTCTCTTCACTTTTGAAGACTTGGATTAAATCCATCTAGATGATCTGCAGTACATGAAGAGAGTCCAGCAAATGACTCTTCTCACTCACATAGCCAAGTTCTACAAGATGACACGAAGAAAGTTTCCCGCTAATGTATCCAGTGGAAAGTTTGAACTGAATAAAAAAAAGGTGAAGTGTTACAACTCTAACCAAATGGACACTTTTCTAAAGAATGCAAGGCACCAAGGACAAATGGTGGCCAAGCATAACCCAAATCAAACTACACTGAGGGCGTTCCTAAACCTGAGAAGCCTAGCCAACCAAAACAACATGCTGATGTTGTTTTGACTGGAGCTTTAAGGTAGAAGATGTTTCTCCCAACCAAGCACTGATGGCTGACCATGAAGAAGTCAAGGTATTAGAACATCTTTATATGCCTGAATACATTGCTAAAGTAAATATGTATAGGCCATATAACTTGGAAGTAAGATCTGACCTTGAGTCCTTGAATAAATTAAAAGCTAACTTTAAAAAAGCTAAAAATGATTATAATCTTAAAATGGAAGATTTAGAGAAAACTATTTCAACTCTTAAATATGAGCACACAAATTATAAGACTCAAATGAAGGATCTTTTTACCAAGTTAACTGAATGCTAGGCTTGCTTGTGATCAACAAAGATAAGGCATAAATATATGTCTTGAAGAGGAAACCTTCAAGAACATCATATCTTCATCTATGCATACAAATATTTTTTTATCAGAACATGCAAGGATTATGCTTAAGTGAGATAGCTCCTCCACACACATTGTTATCTGTAAAACCTACAAGGTGTGAAACTTATCAAGATGAGCTGCCTCTTATAGACCCCATTCAAGAAGAGGATGAAGATGAAAAGGAGATAGTGAAAGATGGATCTGAAGTGAGTGAAGAGAATCATCCTAAGAAAGGTCACTATTCTCATTAGGAGAGAAAAGAACTAGAGATGACCAAGTTTACAAGGAAGAACTTGATTAAGGAAGCCAAAAGAAAATCAAAGAAAGCTCAAGAGATCAAGACCACTTTCACTCCAAGCAAAAACAAGTAATCATCTCTGCTGGATTTGAAGTGGTGAAGACTGAAAACTCAACCATGGACTCTAGTACCAGAAGTCCTAGTTCATGTTCAAATCATCCTGATCAAGAGAGGAAGGCTGATTAAATATACACCACTGTTGCACAGCCTGAACCATCCAGTTTCAAGATCAAGCCTCACCCTAAGAAACACGCTGCATCATTTACAAATAAAGATGAAAGTGAAAAGTGATCAAGCTCAGCCTTCTACTCAGAAGAAGTCTCAAAAGAAAATCAACTGAATGCATCATGTGTGGTATTAGTTCTTATTTTTGTAAGGATTACATTTATAATCCCAAAAGCACTATCCACATGACTAGGAAGAAAACCTCTGAGAAGAAGAAGAAGATAACTTCGAAAGGAAAATCTCTTGCTTCTAGAAGCTCCAAAGGAAGAAGAAGACAAGTGAAAACTTATTTCGGAAGAAAAATTGGTCTTGGAAGAAAGGAAAAATCTGCTGCAGTAGATGCAAAAACTTCCGAAGGTCCAGTCTCCAAAACTTCCGAAGTCATCAAAACTTCCGAAGTATTGAAGATCAGGTCTACTTTTACAAAGATGGTGTTGAAGATGAAGTAAGGCCATGTGACTGAAAGTTATTCATCAACAACAGCAAATGATCTTTAGAGCTTGCATATAGGATCAATTATTGTTTTATTATTTTCAATTCACTTTGACAAGCCCAAGACCAACAAGGCTTGGGTTTTCAAATGTAACTAACCATATCTTTTTGTAGGAACAACTAAAGATCAAAGAAAATGTATGAATCATTAACAGTGACTGTTCTAGGCACATGATAGGCAAAGGATTTTTGTTTCAAACTTTAAGAAAATTAATAGAGGGCCAGTTGCTTTTGAAGGAGATTCAGGTGGTTACATTACTAGAAGGGGCGGGGTTATAAATGGTAAACTCAACATTGAAAATATAAATTTTGTTAAGGAGATTGGGTATAATCTTCTGATTGTATCTCAATTTTGTGATTAGAGACATAACATGCTCTTTATAATCATGAGTGCATTGTTATCAAGCTCAGAGTGATTATTCGTTAAAATCATATCCTTCTCAGAGGCTCCAAGAAAGGAAACATGTACAAGATGGATTTGTAGGAAACATCCTTATCAGGAGAAGTTTATTGTTTTCTATCTAAAGACAATAGTGATGAGTCTTTCATCTAGCATAAAAGAATGTGTCATGTAAACTTTGAAAATATGAATAAATTAATTAAAAATGATTTGATAACTGGGATGTCAAAGAAAGAGTTTACAAGTAATGACGATCATGTTGCATGCCTGAAAGGAAAGCACAAAGTCTTACAACCAAAGAAACAAAACTTAATCACTACTCCCCTACACTTATTACATATAAATCTCTTTGACCCCACCAGTGTATGAGTTTAGGTAGGACCTCTTATTGTTTGGTGATCACAAATGATTTCACAAGATATACTTGGGTCTTTTTAAATATTAATTTTTTAAAAAAACACAATAAATTTTAAAACCTGTGTTTTCGATAAAATAAAATTCTTATAAAACAAAAATAATTAAAATTCAAAGTTTAAAGAAATAATTAAAAATGACATTTTTTTAAAATGGTTTGTTTTAAAACAGTTTATTTAAAAACTGACTTTTTTGAGAAAAAGACAAAAAATTAACAAAAGTTAAAAAATGACATTGTCATTTTATCACTTGTACATAATATCAATTATATCTTATATCAGAATATCGTTTATAATTTATTAATTTTTATTAAAAAACTATTTAATATTTTATTGATTCAACTCGTATAACACACGAGTTATTAACCTAGTTGTTAATATATCACTCCACCACTCAAAATTTACAAACTAAAATCCTAAATTTCTAAAGTTTTAACTTAATGCTTACTATATATAACATAGCTTTTTAAGTCGTTATATTTTATAGTTAATTTGATTTTTTGACAAATTCCCTTCATCAACATTTTCTTTTTAAAAAAATCAAATTTCTGGTTTTTGTTAATAAAATTTTTTTGGCATCCTGGTATAAGTTTTATTAAAAACGAAATTGTATTCAAAATATATTGTATATTTTTAATATCTTAGGTTACCCCGATACCGACCAAAGAACATTATTACCATTATATAGATGTATTATATCTATGTTTTGATATCTAGAAACCATTTGTTGTAATTTTATGTGTTTCTTTTATGTACAGAACAACAAAACGTCACCGCTTTAGCGAACACATCGAAGTTCGCAAATTCACATCAACGCGTGTGCTTAATTATGTTTTGTGTATTACGAGGGAAAAGTTGAAAATATTATATACAGTCTTTTTTAATTCCTCATTATTATTTTAAATTATTAATACTACATAAAATTAAGTCCTCCAATTTAATATTTCAAGCTCTAACTAGAATATATAATAAACATTAAATATTACCACGTGCGATTAGACCATGTATGTAATCAAAAGCTCTCTGCCCTAAATCACTTGAAGGACATTGTTTAAATAATACAATAACCACCCAAATATTCTTAAAAAATTGTCTATGCTTTTCATACACATGAAAAGAATATTACCATCCAGAAATCAAATTTAATACATCTATAACGCCTCGTCAATTTGGTGTATTTACAACGATTGGAAAATAGAATTTCACCAAGAAAGAATATTTCTTAACGGTAAACTTCAAAAAAATTCATAACTAGAGATATTATCATAAGTGAACTTAACATTCTGATCCCCCACTCATCTTGTGATACGTAGCATTGGAAATTCGTTGCTAAGATATGTTTGTGAAGTGTTTACTCATGCCATGATTGCTTAGTAATAACAAACGAATAGATGACGGATAAAATTACCTTGAAAAACAATCTCACATGAAGGGGGAAAGAAATAAAAAGGATCATGAATACAAAGGAAACACACTATCAATATTCAGGCCACATCTTATATCCTCCACAAAATTCACAGCATTTAAAGTAGTAATATATCTTCGTATAAAATCTGTGGTTCCAGAGAAATTTAATGTAATTTAAATAGTGAACTTAATAAATCAGAAATAAAAAATTTAAAAAGATATAAAATGAACACACTATTATCTTGCAGTTTGATACTTCATTATCACATATGATCTTTAAAAGTTGAAACCAACAAGATATTACAAGTACTGCAAAAGTAAACTTCCTACTATACCACTACAACTGCAAGCTCCTGCAACTACAAGAATGAAGACTAAAACCAGAAGAAAATTACAAAATCATAAGATAGCAATAATAATAATAAATAATAATGTTTATATCATGTTCCATTTTGGTCACTAAAAGTATGTTTAATCAAAGATCATACTCTAATAACTAAAACTGATCAAATTAACATTACTAGAACTAGGGTTTTCCTACGCATCTCCCACGAAAACAACTCAGTTTTCTAGTAATGAAAACGGAACAAAGATTATGTGAATACTTAGCTCTATAGGATGCAGTATAATCAAAGCTTTAACCAAACCAAACAAGACTCCCATCAAGATCTAAACTTTTGCCTATGAAACTCAAGCATTATCATCATCATCACCATCATCATCAACACCTGGTCGAAGACTGTAATCTTCAAACGATGAGACATTATGAAACTGTAGCTGATGTTGTTCTTCTTGAGCTGGAGGTCTCTTTCGTTTCTTCTTCTCGTAGCTAATTCCTCTAGCTTTTGACTGCAGATCCCTCACTTCCCGAAGATAAAGCCTCACTGCCCGAGCCCCAAAAGGGTTCATCTCCGGCTGCCCACCGGTCTCCTCAAAAGCTGCCCGGAGACGACCAATTAACGCATCCAAGCTACCCCAGGCCTGCCGGAGCGGGCACGGGCAGGGGCAGGGTGGGTTCGGGTGCCCGTAAAACGGGCACACAGGCGTGTGAACTTTAGTCTTTCCGAACTGATCAAGATACCTGAGAAACTCGAGCACATTAGCACCACTACACCGTGAAAGTGTGAGTGGTGGCCTGTGGTTCTTGAGGTACTGACAGAAGGTGTTCCAATCACGACGCTTTTGGTTCTCGTATCGGCTTGGTGTTGTGGTTATTGGTAAAGAACTTGACGATGAATTAACCGCTGCAAGATTAGGGTTTATGTGGTGGTGGTGGTGGTGGTGATCGGAGGTTTCGGCTTCTGGGTGAGGATCCATTCAAGGGTTCTTGATGAATCTTGGTGTTTTGCTGATTTGGGTAAGATTTGTTTAAAGATCTGATGAAATTCTCTTTTTCTTTTTGTGGGTTTTGTTTGATCTTGCTAGGGTTTCCTTTTTGATCAAAAGAACAGTGGTAAACTGCTGTGTGTGTTGGAACAAATTAAACGGATGATGACTAACAAACACAAATACATAACACCATGGGTTATTGATTGACGTTGAGGTGAGCTGCCATTGATGGGATTTTGGAGGTTTTGAGTGAAAAGAACAGTGGATTTCGAAACATGTCTTGGGAAGATAAAAGAAAGCAGCAGGGTTTGTGTTTGTGATGAATGTTTAAAGATTCATATTGGGTTTCCTATAAGAGGGCACACAAACGTATATAACTGTAAATTGATAAAAATAATACCCCTTAAACTTTCTATTTGTTACTCGTACAGTTTGCTAGCAATCTTTTCTCTTTGATCATGTTTAGCCTAAAAGAGATGTATAGACGTGTATGAATATACTAATATTTTTAACCTAAAGTATAAATATTGATAACTACACATAGATTAATATATTGTTACAAATATAATTAATAGAATGATAACTATACATAGATTGATAGCTATACGTGTTTTTAGTTAATATACCGACAAATTAACAACACTATTGACATAAGGATTTGTGATTCTTTCATCCTCTAGCTTGTTCTACTAAATGAAATAACATTTGACTTCTATAGGTCTTTTCATGTACGTTACGTTTAGTATATAAGATCACATGTATTTGAATTAGAACTTTGTTATAGATCTAATACCTTGGTCAACGAGTTAATTGATGAAATTTATTTGAATAGTAGTAGAAGTTTAACCTTCTATTAATATAGAAAATTTGCTCGATTTATATACAAGAAGAGTAAAAGAGCTCTCATAATCACAATTCAACAATATTATCTGCAATTATCTGTTTAGTGTTTACTGTTACAATTGAGTATATAAATGATTCCTAAGCTTATTCTAGCTAAGATCTTTCTATAATTTGAACTATACTACATAATATTAAACAAGATGAATGGTATTACTCAACAATCAAAATACGTTTTACTTACGACAAACTGATGTATGAACATAAAACACTGAAAGTAGTGCAATATCGATGAGTGAAGTGGTTTAGTATTTTTTTTAAGTAGATTTGTATGTACTTATGAATAGTTTTTGTTTTATTAGTTTAAGTATTTTATATTTTATAATTAGTATTTTACGTTTAGTGGTTTGATCGATTATGTTTCAACATTTTTAATTAATAATGGTAGTTTGGTCACATATGTTTTTATGCCACTTTTGTATTTGTTATATGCATTTGAAGATTATTATCTTTATACATCTAATCTTGCTTGACGCCTACACAAAAGTATATCTAAATTAACACATCAACCTTTCTTTTTACACATATATTAAAATTAATACTTATACATAATATTAAATTTACCCCTCATATATCTTTTACACGTCGCCAACATCACTGTAATGTACATCATCCGCCACATCATCCGTCACGTCATCAGCCACATCATCTATCACGTCATCTGCCACATCATTCGCCACGTCAACTACCATATAAACAAATCGTGATGCTTCTAACCATACGTAATAATTAGTTTTAGCCACACACACACACACACATACATACATACGTACATACATACATACGTACATACATACGCACATATATACATACGAACATACATACATACGCACATACATACATATGCACATACGTACATACATACATACGTACATACATACATACGTACATACGTACCTACATACATACGTACATACATACATACGTACATACATACATACGTACATACACACAAACGTACATACACACATACGTATATACATGCACACATACAGACATACGTACATACATACATGCATACGTACATGCATACGTACATGCATACATACATCCATACACCCATGCATGCATGCATACATACATCCATACATGCAAACATACACACATACATACATACACACATACACACATACATACATACACACATACACACATACATACATACATACATACACACATACATAGATACACGCATACATACATACATACATACACACATACATACATACACACATACATACACACATACACACATACACATATACACACATACAGCCATACACATATACATACATACATACACACATATAAACATACACATATACATACACACATACATACATACACATACATACATACACACATACATACATACACACACATACATACACACACACATACACACATACATACATACACACCTATATACGTACGTACGTACGTACGTACAAACCTACATACCTACGTACGTACATACGTACATACATACATACGTACGTACGTACCTACATACATACCTGCATGCATACATGCATACATACCTACATACATACCTACGTACATACGTACGTACGTAAGTACGTACCTACGTACGTACATACGTACGCACATACATACATACATACACACACACGTACATACACACATACATACACACATACATACACACACACACGTACATACACACATATAGACACATATACATACATACATACACACACACATACACACACACATACACACACACATACACACACACATACACATACAAACACACACATATACATACACACACACATACACACATACATACATATACACATACACACATACATACACACATATACACATACATATACATACATACATATACATATACATATACATAGACATATACATAGACATATACATACACATATACATACACATATACATACACATATACATACACATACACATACACATATGCATACACATATACATACACATACGCATACACATATGCGTACACATAGACATACACATATACATACACATAGACATACACATATACGTACACATATACGTACACATAGACATACACATATACATACACATATACATACACATATACGTACACATATACGTACACATATACGTACACATATACGTACACCTATACGTACACATATACGTAGACATATACGTACACATATACTTACACATATACGTACACATATACGTACACATATACGTACACATATACGTACACATATACGTACACATATACGTA
>BJCO01798546.1:0-15789 GCA_018326465.1 Flaveria floridana | reverse complement strand
TTATCACCTCGTCTAACACGTAAAATTCCTTCATCGCTTTCTGGTTCTCGAAAATAATAATCAGCTCTATGTTGACCACTTAAAAATAACAAATCGTTATTTAGTGGACCTGGTGTAATTCTCCAGCTCATTTTGTTTTTTCAAATAAAGTATGATTTGAACGAATGGTAAGATTTTTTTTTATTAAGTTGATAAACGAGAGCAGGGTTGTGAGTAAAAAAAAACGATTGATGGTTTCATAAATAAATAGTGGGGATTGTAATATAAATAAATGGGTTGTAGGGTGTTAGGTGGAATTTTAAAGTTGTCTGAATTTTTGAGAACCCGCCCCTCTTATGGGCGTGGTCTCATGGGTAGGTAATATTTATTGTGTGGTTTGGATTGCAATTTTAAGGTAAATCGGACGGCTTAAATGATTTGGAGAACCCGCCCTTGGTAAGGGCATGGTCTTCTCTGCAGCAACATCACATCAATCATAGCAAGACAGGGTTCGTTGACCGAGGGCAAGAACACGCCCTTGGCAGGGGCGGGTACCCCTAATGTGACTTTATGACAAAACTATACCCCCTTATCATCTCTCTCTCTCCAAAATACCCAATTTTAAAAAAAATCCCATTTTCTCACTTTCACACACTCTCTCTCATCTCATCTCTCCCCCTTTCTCTCATCGCACACCACCATCGCATGTAAATCGCTCCATCACAACAATGCATCACCCAACGACCCCCGTTACTATTAATTAACTACATACCATAGACCAACTCCCTTTGATTTAAAGCTTCTATTTAAAGTTTTTCTACATGTAAAGTTTTTCATTTTAGAATTGAAATACTATAGTATTTATTTTAAAAAATTTTGGTTAACAATGGTACTATAGTCTTTTTACATTAAATTAACAACACAAGAGTAATGGTATTAATAGGCTGGATGAAAATGATTATAAATATAAAAATATTGGACTTAAAAAGTTATTTTTAATCTTTTGAAATAAAATAGTTATTTTAAACAAACCTTAGTATATTTTAAACAAACCTTAGTAACTAAAATAGTAATTTACTATTTCTTTAAAACTGAGTAGCCATAACACGTAGGTGCATGTCACTTGTATTACTCTAGAACATGTGGTCCTTGAACCCTTTTCTTATACTGATATTTTTCTCGTTATACAATTGTTCTTATAAAACACGTTTTCAAGAGAATAAAAACAAAATCATGTTTGTTTTTATAAGAGTTTTTAAGAAAAAGTAAAATCCATCAAATCAATATAATCACATAAATAAAGTTTCGAAATTAATAAATATAATCAATAGTAATATGATAAAATTGATATTAATAATATATATTACCATTAATATTAGTCATAACTCATAATAATAGGCTATCAAGGATTTTTTTTCCCGTTTGATGTATTGTTTGGTTCATTGCATAACTATTCAGCAATCAATAGTAGCCATGTAAATTGATGATACGTTTGTGAACAATTCTTGTTCGGCGGAAAGTTTGTTTATGTTTGCTCATTTAACTAAATGAAAACATAAACGAACTAACACGAACAAAAACTTTGTTTGTTTAGTTAAACGAACGAGTTTATTTACGTTCGTGAACTTTTGTTTATGTTCGTTATATATGTTTTTTTATTTACGTTCATTTGCTTATGCGTGTCCGTTTATGTATTGAAACAAAATTTTATGTACATATCTTTTATGGTTTTTTGGATGAGTCATTATGGATGACTTCTTGATGAATCATTACGGATTTTCGATAGAATCATATTTTTTTATGAATCGTGTATATCTGAACCATTAATTTACAATGTTGTTTTGATGAATTATGATGTGGTAGACTTGTTTGTTTGTATTCATGTACTGTTCGTTTAGCTTTTTAACGAACGAACATGAAAGAACACGAACATTTTTTTTCATAATGAATGAACATGAATAAAAACTTTTGGTCGATTATATGTTTGTGTTCGTGTTCGCTTGAAGTTATATGAACGAACACG
Source organism: Flaveria floridana (assembly GCA_018326465.1). Classification (NCBI taxonomy): domain Eukaryota; kingdom Viridiplantae; phylum Streptophyta; class Magnoliopsida; order Asterales; family Asteraceae; genus Flaveria; species Flaveria floridana. The sequence goes on along the minus strand of BJCO01798546.1, from coordinate 13,787 downwards.
AACATACTGATGTTTGTATTCGTTTGATTCGTTTACAAGCCTAGTCAATAGTAACTAGATGTATTTCAACACGTGATATGTGCATATCTTCAACGTGTAACAATGCATTTTGCATTTTGCAGCAATAGTCTGATAATGACAAATAGGTTTGATTGGCACCCAAGGCTCAGAGTAAGCGTTCCGTTGTGGCTACAAAGTGGAGACAACGCCACGTCAAACAACGGATGCCTTTTTTGAAATCATCACAACCTTCATGAATATGTATACGGTAACCACACAACTTAATCAGATTACAAAGATTTGAAGGACAACCAAAAGACTCCTGCTACAACGACAATATCACCACCAAAGGAAACCACATAAAGCCAATCAATGCAACTAATGCAAAGGTTGTACATAAAGAAAAAGGGTTTACAAAGCACAATCCCAATTGAAGATAGCATAACTTAATGTCTCATATTAATCATTAACAATATTTGGAGGCTTAGAAACACAACCTTAATGTGGCTGCAATCACAATCGATGCCACACCAAAACACTAATGGTTGGCGTTTTATTCTGCATCATCACCTCGTGAACCAACTTTTTTTACTTGTGTAGTTCTATTGTTGTCAAATGTGCATCATAACCCCAATAACATATCATGCATGTGCTAACAATCTAAGCGTGAGTTAACAACTTTGATGAACCAAGCACATCATCACACCCATTTACAACCTCGTATGAGCGCAAGCTCATCATCATCGAAAAATCTCACGTAAAAATAGTTAATTATGTTGTTAATATTGTCTATACAAGTAGATCTCACGAATCAAACCCAAAACCATAGCATAGAATAAGAAATTTAACATATGGGCTATTAGCGCTCACAATCCCCTAAACCCATAGCATAAATGTTACCTGAACTTGGTGATTTGGTGAAGGTTATCCATTTCTAGATTTGGAGGAACAACTGCAACACATGAATAAGATCCAAATTCAACCACACAAGTTCAGGTAACATCATCCATGTACTAATATAAACCTACATTACAAATTAAGTTAAACATACATGATTAAAGAGATTTTAAAACACAAACTATTTTTTTTCGCACGAAGTGTACAAAATAATTAACAAAAAGAAACGTTAGGGTAAAATCATAAGAGCATTCACAATCTATCCCTTATCAACACCCTTATAATTACATTAAATATCAATAATTTTCATCTCTTATGTTTAATTAATAATATGTTTTTCATACTTTTATCACTACATTTTCTCTATCATATACTTACAACCATTTTAAAAAATATTTAAAAATTTATGGGGTTTGTTTCGTGTTTTCTCAAATATATGAGAAACACACAATACAAATCCTTATAAGATTTTCATCTCTTTCACTAACAATCACTAACAACCATCTTCATATTATAGACACTCACTCACATATATACGAGGAAAATATCAAGAAGTTACAGTAATGGATAGAAACGGACAATCCAATATCATCATGGTTTGAGTTTCACATTCTAACTAGTTCTTTCATGGGGTCGTCCATACAGATCCAACAGCTTATGATATGTGAACGGGTTGTGAATGTTCTAACGCAAATCATGAAATTATACACAGATAGAAATTATCAATAAAAAACAATTATTATTTTTAAACGGTCAACGAATAATTTTTAAGCCCGGTCACCAGGGTAAACATTAACTAAAAGCCACCCACGCCCGCGAACACAGACAACGTTAGGGACCTGACTCACCCACCATTTCAATAGAAACTCACCACCCGAAGGTCCACTGTGATCACCCACCATTCCAAGGAAAACTCACAACCCTTAGCCCACTTAAAACACATTACATCCAGTGCATGTTTGGCTGTGCGTTTGAGAAGTTCTTTTTGACTTTTGGAGGGGTAAAAAGATAAAAATACCCCTCCAGAAGTCACTAGAAATTATAATTTGTAACTTCTGGAGGGATATTTTCATCTTTTTACCCCTTCAAAAATCAAAAAGGACTTCTGAAAATACAGCCAAACAGTCCTCTAGTGACCCTTCAACTCATAACCTAACTTAAAAAAAGATCATAAGCCGCATCCTCCTATAGCTAGCTATTGATGCAGGACTGTAAAAAACAATTCTTGAATACTCAAATCACAAAGCTACAAATTGCACTTCGAGAAGTAGCTTTTGCTACTTTTATCCATGGCTTCTTCCCTTCACCCCACTTCTTTCCCTTTCACCTCACTCTTCATCTCTCTACACACATGAACTAACACCACCGTCCACCGGCGTTTCCATCATGACCACCGTCGTTGATCCACCGCACATTCTACTCATATGCCACCACCTATGTCCGAACAACAAAACCCACAAGCGATTCATCAAACAATGCTCCACCCAACTCACCAATCCCTCTTATCCCTCTAGGGTTTCGTTTGATTCCTCTTTTAGAACGAGACAACGGTGGGTTTCGTTGTCGGTCAGTGGCCGTGAGATTGCGGATGTTCGTGTGAGTGATAATGGTAACAATGGTGTTCAGCATAATCGATCGGCGATTGTGGAGATTCCTGTTAGCTGTTATCAGGTTAGTGGTTGTTGTTTTAGGGGAAATTTCTGCTTTAACTGTTGAAATGTAGGTTTAATTTCTTGTAAATATGTGAATTATTGAGAGAATTAGGGATTGTCAGTTTGTCACTGTGATTTGTTACTTTAAAGATGAAATCAGTACTGAATATCATTGGGTTTAACTGTCAAATGATGGGGTTAAGCAGTGTGTTTCATATTGGGGATTGGGTTAATGCTTATAATGTTTGTTAGTTCCATGTATATTTATATTATTCAGATATTTGGTGTGGATGAGCATCATACCTAATACCAATTAAGCGGAAGTGTGATTGGGATAACTTGTTCAGATGGAAAGCTTTATGATGGAAATTCTAGTGAGAATGTGAGATAAAAGCGTGCAATTCTCGTTAAGTTGGTGTCTTTATGAATACTTGAATATAAAAGAATTTGCAAATTATCAGAAACTAAGTTTTAAGTAACTGAATTTTGAATTCTGTTCGGTTATGATGCTTATTGTATTGATTTACCTGCAAGGGGCATATTGCAGATTCTTGGTATTCCTGATAAATCGGAGAAAGATGAGATTGTTAAGTCTGTGAAGCATCTTAAATTGGCTGAGATTGAAGAAGGGTACACCATGGATACTATCGTTTCTCGACAGGTGTAAATAAAGTTCTTTTAATCCTGTTTTATCTATTTAATGTTCATATATATAATAATAGCAGTATGATACCTTTCTTAATGAATAATTTAATGGATTTTCAGAATCTTTTAATGGATGTGAGAGATAAGCTTCTTTTTGAAGCAGATTATGCTGGTAATGTGAGGGAAAAAGTTCCACCAAAGTCATCTCTTCAGATTCCATGGTCCTGGTTGCCTGCTGCACTTTGCCTGCTTCAAGAGGTAGATTCTATTCCACTTTTAGGTGATCTAATTTTTAATAATTTTCACTCGAAGTTTCATGTTCTTTACCAGATTAGTAAAAAAATGAGGAATTTTTATTTTGAAGTTGTGACCCCAATCCTATCATCATACTCAAATAGCCGTTACAAAGTTGGCAAGATGGGTGGGTCAAGCGGGTTGGGTAACGTGTCAAAATAAGATCAGGTTGAAAAAGACAACTTTTAACTGTTGAAATGCCTGTTCTCTTGAGTTCTTTTTTCAGGTGGTTGGTTGACCCACCAACACTTTTTATGTTCATATTTTCAAATTTAGTGATAATGTTTAATGCGATAAATATGGTTGCTAATAAAATATTATTGTGATAATAATATCTAAATCTTTGGAGAAAATATTTTAGGTGGTTGTATGCACTAAAATAGGTTTTCAGGTCAACTTTCAACCTATTTGACCCGTTTGATCTATTTCACATGTTTCCCATTTTATCTATTTTGTTGGATTCTCCCATTTGACAACAGATTTTGACTGTTTGTGATAAATCACAACCAAAATTCATCTGGCGAGACTGGTTTGGTTGACAAGCAAACTCTTTCTTTGCATGTTTTTAAATTTGTTAAAATTTTTGAATGCGCTAATTATGGTTACTAACATAATATATTTTTAAATAGTAATCTTAATCTTCGAAGAAAATAATTTAGGAGGTTGCATTCATGAAATTATATTTAGGGGTGAAATACAATCTGTTTAACTCGTTCACCCTATATGACCGATTATTGTTTTAGTTATTTTCTCGGTTTGATCCAGTTGACCTGTTTGTGACAAAACACAAACAAGATCGAACTTTTTAAAAGTTAAGGGATCAAAATTGGCACCTCAAACTGTTTATATTGCAGCTGTTTCGAATTTTATTTTTCAAACTCGTAATATATAATTTGAGTTTATTATAGGTCGGAGAAGAGAAGCTTGCAATAGATATTGGGCGAACTGCACTGCAGCACCCTGATTCTAAGCCTTTTACTCATGATTTGCTTTTGTCAATGGCTCTTGCAGAGGTAAGAAAAAGCAGAAAGAGGTCTGACCATTTACCTGTCTTTCTTCTTCAGTTTCTTTTTTTCATTTTCTTATTATATAGGTGCTTTCTTGAAGTGTGCTATAGCAAAACTTAACTTTGAGAAGAACAAGATTTCCCAAGGATTTGAAGCTTTGGATCGTGCTCAAAGTCTTCTTAAGAGCAAACCTTCACTTGAAGAAATGACACTATTATCTCAGGTACTTTTATAGCTTGTATGTTCTTTTTATTAAAATGGTAAAATACCCAACTAGGAAATAATAAAAAAAGATAAATGAAAATATCAATAATAACTTGGTTAGAAAGGAATTTTCAAACCGTCTTTATTTTCCTCAACTGTGGAGATGTTTGGATTTGCATTTTGAAAGTGGTTATCGAGTCTTGAAGTTGCAAATTTAGTTTTCTAATGCTTGTATAAACAAAATCCGGTTCGGTTTGTCTGATTGGGTTGACTAGTTGGTTTCATACCAGCTACAACAAAATTGATTATCTAGGAGTAAATCAAAATTACTGATTCTTTTGGACCTAATTTGAGTTTTATTTCACTTCACAAACATGTCTAGTTTTTCCTCAAAAATGCCTTCTGTAGTATTGCTATATATTTTCTATAGGAATAATGTGGTTATGTGGAGGACCTAAGTATCAATTTGTTTCCTTAAGGTCACACATCTATTGAAACTACTCTCTAGGCCACCCAATATGTATCTTGTTTCACTCATAGCACTTTCGGCCAAAACCTTGTTACAAAAATTCCCTTAGATCTTTTAAGGACACAGATATATCTTTGATGGGTGTCAAAATGTTATAGGTTAAAATGTTTTTTTTAAAAGGTTTAAGGCTATTGTCGTCATCCAACATATCGTTGTCATCCAACATGTTTCCTTTTTTGGGGCTAGCATTGGTATAAAAGAAACCACATACATACTTGGGTGACCTCCACGAATATCATCGCATTAGTTTTTTTAGAATAATCTGAATTTTCCAAACGCTTGATTTGTGATTATATAATTATTACCACTTGAAACAATCAAAGCACATCCAAACACTATTTTCCACAGCCCACAATATTACATTATCTGATTCTAATTATCCAAAATCACATAGATCGAAGAATCTTTGGAAGAACTTGCTCCTGCGTGTACACTCGAGATATTAGGCATGGCCCACACACCAGAAAATGCAGAAAGGAGAGTGCGGGCAATTGCAGCCCTTCGGGAAATGCTTAGGCGAGGGCTAGAAGTGGAAAGTCAAAGTCAAATAGAAGATTGGTCAAGTTTCTTGAATCAAGCTTTAAATAAACTCATGGCTGCAGAAATAGTTGACCTTCTTACATGGGATAGTCTAGCTAACACACGCAAGAACAAGAAGTCACTAGAGTCACATAATCAAAGGGTGGTTGTCGATACAAGATCTTTTTATATTGTAATGATGGCTCATTTGGCCCTAGGGTTTTCAACCAAGCAAATAGAGATGGTATATTCCTCTTGAACAGTTGGTACTTGTTTATCTTAAAATCTATAAAAGGGGGTTTTTGAATTTGGGTTTTGTAACTGATAATCTGATTTTTGTGACTTGAATTTATAGTATTCGATTTTTAATGTTTGGATAAACAGATTCTGCCTTTGATTATCCAATCAAATAGTGGTAATACTAAATAATCAGTTGGATATTAGGGACCATAAAGACTTTTGCTGTATAAACAGATTCTGCATTTGATTAAATACCCCTTTAATGAACACTATGCTCGTTGGTTACTTGAGGATGTTGCATTTAAATTTGGTTCACACATCTGAATAATTTGTGAAGTCGTGTTGGTGATTTTCTTGTAGATTAAGAAAGCAAAGACTATTTGCGAGTGTTTGGTGGCATCGGATGGCGTTGATTTAAAACTTGAAGAAGCCTTCTGTTTGTTCCTTCTTGGACAGGTGGTTTTCTCTTTTATATACAAACTGTACACATGATTTTCTTAGAGGTGGCAAAATAGGTAACTTTTGGTGCGGATAGAAATGGGTCACCGGGTCAGGTTGGTTGACCTAAAACACGAAAAATACTCTTTGGACAACTTTCAACTTGAAACAGGTAATTTAGCTTGTCAGATTTGATTAAAATTTATTCTTACAATAATGATAGACTTTAAAAAGAAATGATTCAGGAGATTTAATGCCTTAGAAATACTAGTTGTACAACTTTCGACCTGTTTCCTATAAAGCTAGACTTTTTGCCCATTTGACCTGCTAAAGATAAAACGTAACCCGGATTGAATGGTTGAAATTGCTATCTCTATTCTCTAATTATTCTATTTTATGGACATACTGTTATCGTATTTTACAGGGTGATGAGGCTGTGGTTGTTGAAAAGCTGCAGCAACTTGAGTCAAATCAAAAGGCAACTTCAAGAACGTTGATATCCGGGCATGACATTAAGGATGCTTCAAATGGCAAGAAATTGCTTGTATGTTCTTTTTTATGCAATAATGCACAAAGTTCTAAGTGCATTTGGTTTCACATATATTTCATTGTTCAATAGTTGACCACTTCACACGTTTCAATTAGTGTTTTAGACTTTCAGGCTTACTGAAATGAAGTTTTCTGCATTTTCGGAATGGGTCAAAATGGGTCATTTTTATACTGGTTGTAAACACAGGTCTGGTTGGGTCCAACCCTTTCAACCCTCTCCCTCTTTTCACTAATTTTTTGTTTGGCCCATGTGAGCCATTTTAGATTAGAACTACCCCAATCAACCCTTCATTGAATTGGGTTAAAATGTCTACCTCTTATAAATTGTTTTATGAGTCGGTCTGCTGTGACTTGGGCCCTGCAGCTCCCTATGATAGCAGGTGATTTTTTGTAAGGGTAGAAAGGGACCAAGTTGGGTTGACCTTAAACACATTGTCCAATTTCAATATTTTTTAATATATAGTTGACGCACTATATTTGACTTTAAAAACAATATTGCTGCAGTAATAATCTAAATCTTTGATTAAATCAAATTAAAAGGTTGCATGCATTGAGAATACACTTCAGATACCTTTCAACTAGCTCGATTTGTTTCCTTTTTAGTGAACTTTCTGTTTGACCCTATTGAGATTAAAAGTAACTAAAATCTACCCATTCATAGGTGATGGGTTGAAATTACTCTCTCTTCTTTTGTTTTATACGGCCAGTCTGTTATGAATTTGGGCCCTTTGGCTCCTATGATGATGGGTCTTTTTAACTACCAACCTGAAACACCTTTTTGTGTGTGTGTGTATTTAATAAATAGTCATAACAGGACTGTATCTTTATTCTCGTCCAATTAATCGGTTCTGGCCCAGTAGCATCAAGTCTTGTTGTAGACATTGGTTGCATAGTATATGAATTTAATTGTTTGGCCGATTCAAGAAATAAATAATAAAGTAATAAAAATTAAAAATAAATAGTTATTTTACTGAATTTCACTACAAAAACAATATTATTGTAACAATAAGCTAAATCTTTGAATAAAGCAATTAGGTGGTTGTGTGCATCTTAAATACACTTCAGGCCACTTTTAACATGTTCTTCCTGTTCTCTTTTATTTAACTTTTTATTCGAGTTGTTTGAGACTACAAATAACCCAAATCAACTCATTTGTGGTTTGATATGCCACCTATGATGTTGTGAATTTCGAACATTTGGCTCCTATGATGACATGTAAATATTAGATACTATCTTACTCAAGAATTGGTTGCTGGATTGACCAGGAATCATGGGTGATTAATGCTGTTCTTGGCTTGTTTCCAGACACAAGGGATTGTTCTCCATCTGTGGTGAGTTTACAATGACTAAAAATGAATATGGGGCAAATAATAGCTAATTTTTGAGATTGAATATCTGCAGGATAACTTTTTTAATAGTGCAAAAACAGCTTCAGATAGGAGGAACAGAAAAAAGTTAGTGCGACCATCACCTGGTCTAAACAACAGGCCTATTTCTCCATCTTTTTCATCCGACTGGCGAACTCGTGAGGATTATACATCAACTTCACGCCTTGGGTCAACTGTCGGGTCAACTGTGAAGCAGTTGACTCCATCTGATTTGCTGGGACCCCCACTAATAGCAAACAGTTTAAAAGCTGAAAGCTATCCATCTGTTCAATTAAAGAGAAATTTGGGTACACGATATGATAAAGTTTGGGAAATTTGGTTGGATCCAAATAATGTAGTTAGGTATATGAGTATAATGACAGCAGTGGTTTGTTTAGGTTGTGCTACTTTTGGCCTGATGGGTGTTCGGTTTTTGGGCCCGAGGAGGGCATCTAATTGGGCCTATAATGGGGCAAGGGTGAACACAGGTTCACTTTCTCATGGTCTATGGGGATCTGCTTTTAGCAAGGGAAATCTTATTGCTGACAGTTTAAGGAAACTGTCGCTAATGCAAAAGAAAAAAGTTGATCGTGGATATGAAGCTGAAGGTGTAAAAGATTCTAGAACTTTTGTGACTTCAATTTCTATGAATGTTGAAGAAGCTGAAAATCTTGTTAAGAAATGGCAAAGTATTAAAGCCGAAGCCCTTGGGCCTAATTACCAAGTTCAGAATCTAGTTGATGTTCTTGACGAGTCAATGCTTCTTCAGGTAATTTAATGTTTTGCTTGGTTTGTATTGAATTTTAGCAAGGTGTTTTTATGTGCACCGTGAAATTAATTAATTTGATTTTTAAATAACTAAAATCAAGTAATTAGCTGTAATGAAATGATGTTTAGGAGAGTGTTTGGATTTGTGCCTTTGCGTTTGAAGTTGCAAAAATTCAAATAATTAGTTGTTTGAGCATTTTTAAGAGTTCCAATTGCTTAGATATTCTATAACATAAGATGACAAGACAAGACTCTATTGACGAAAAGAGGTAAACGTATTGTGAAATGGGAGTAAAACTCTCTAAAGTGAGTGAGGTTATAAGAAGGGGAAATTAGGTAATCTTATTCATAGTACTAACATGTGCCCTAAGGGATAAATTCTCAACATTTCAACTTATTTTGGTCAAGAATAAAGTTTATTTTAATGTTTTATTGAATTTGTAAAACACATTAAGGAGCATTTCTGCCCAAAAAATAAACAGAAATCAAATATTAACATTTCCTCTCTAAGAAGTAAAACTATAATAATGAGAAAAAATTTAATGGGAAAAATAGTAGGAAAATTGCAAGGGAGAAAAGGTTAGGAATACTGAATTTACAAAGTCTTGGATTCCCTAAGGTAAGTGGAAATTTGGTAAAATAAAATCTTAGAATATCTTTAATGCTAACCACCAATTAAAAAATTGGTAAATTATGTTTCATAAATGCTTGTTGACATGTTAGCAGTGCTGCAGTACCCATCTTATTTTGCCCTTATATAAGTAGTATGTGACTATATGTTTATCCGAACATTAGATAATATATCTAGATAACACATCTTCAAGCAAACAAACGTATCCGGTAGAACCCCACACATAGCAGATTTGTTGGTAGGGTCTATGCTAGATAATATATCTTCAACATCATCCCAAATTGATTAGTTCAGATAACTAGAAGCCGAATTCGTTTATCCAAACGTTAAAATCATATCTAGATGAGATATCTTCATCATTAGATCCTACCCTTTTGCAATGCTATTTAACACTTTTTTTGCATCAAGTGGAAGGGATTGGCTGAGTCTGCAAAAGAAAAATGTTGCTTTTGGAGATTCGTTTTGTTGCAATTGTCGATTATTCGAGCAGATATTTTATCAGATGAAAGGGGTAAAGAAATGGCAGAAATAGAAGCTCTTGTTGAAGAAGCAGCTGAGCTTGTGGATGATTCTTATCCGAAAAACCCAAATTATTACAGGTAACCTCAAAAATATAATAATAGTAGAGATAGTAATTTCAACCAGTTACTTGTATGTTCGGTTCTCTGCGTATGTCTATCTCTAACGTGCAAACAAATAAAATAGAATAATTAGCTAAAAGGAAACATGTTAGATGGTCATACGGGTCAAACAGGTTGAAACCCTGTTTAAAGGGATTTTTTAATGTGTAAATCCTCCTAAATTAATATACTTGGAAAATTAGATTTTATAAAAAAGGTGTAGTTTTTTTTTATATTGCAGTTAACCCTACATATATAAGAAACTCTCTTGGACTCTTTTTACTAAAAGAATTTTCTAAAAGGTTTGTTATCCGACTGATCACAGTACCTACACCATTCGGTATCTGCTGAAAAGGAAAGATGACGGATCCTGGAGATTTTGTGAAGGTGATATTCAAACCCATCATGATCCTAATAGTTGATTAACTCAAAAAGGTATAGATTTAGTTCCTTTGACTTCTTAATTACTACTTGTATTATTTTTCATCATTTTTACTCAGTTTTTATTTTATTTTGTAGAACATTGTTTTGAGTGGTAGTTCCAAATGTATAATTTTTTTTTCTTTGTCACGTATGTGTTTTATTGTAGATGCTTATGAACTGCTCATTGTTTGAACTTATAGTTCATGAACTGCTCATTGTTTGAGTTCCTTTTTTTCTTTTTTTGAATGCGTCGATTCAAATACTGAAATAAGGTGATGTTCGATATCAGACAACAATGGAAAAGTGAAATCATAATTTGTGAAAAATGACACCGAGGAATTTGACATTGCAATGACTGATTAGAAAGTTGTAGCAAGATGAAAGTGATTCAGTGGAACCCTGATAGAATGGTGATAGGTTTTCGTGTTGATGGTAGAATTTGGACTCGCGTAAATTATAGGTTATCATTAAGATTCATGAAAAAATCAGACTTCTTGCAATGTTCTTAATGTTTAGGACCATAATGAGATTATAAGTTTGGGTTCTTTCAAGAAACAAGATAGTTTTAACTTTTGTCTAATGTTTTGTAAAGGGCTAATCTCTATAATTATAGAAACTATTACTAACTCTCATAATCTATATTTAAATCTTAAACCCTAATGATCTTTATTTGTTCTTTAGTATAATAAATGAAACAATTTATACTATTAATATCTACTGGATTGTTGGTTAAAAGTTGAAACCTACTTACGTCATCAACCACTAGATTTTTTGTTTTTGTTTTTCTTTAACTAAAAGATGACCCAATAAAAAGTGGTAGCAAGTGACTAGAAGAATATTTAAAGATATAAAGCATCATAAAACATCACCCTACTATTTTCATAGGATGTCCTCAATTAATTTGCATCTTGAGATTGCCTTACCTTTAAAAATCTCCCCAATTCTCTTTTTCCATTATAATCATATCGATGTCATAAATATCACCCATATAACTATTCTTCTTTTTGTCCCACTTATTATATTCTCAATATTTATGGGCCAAAAACAAGACCCAAAGTATTCAATCCATCCACTCACTTGAGTTTCCACACCTTAATACTTCATGCTTCTTATTTCTTAACCGTTAAACCATCGACCCAAAAAAATGTTGGCTAAGACAAGCCATATATGCATTTGTCAGGAAAAAAGTACAACAAAATACATCATTTATGCTTCATTTAGACATCTCAAAGAACTTAAGGTCACTAAAATACTGACTAAGTTGACTTTTGTACGCATCTATGTATCGCGGTAATGATGCCATTTTTTGTATCTTTCATGACCTGGCAGCACGGGTCTGAGCCGATCAGCAGATGTACATTTTAAAGTGCAGCATCCTCTTAAATTGTTCATACAGCTTGAACAACACCTGAAAATAAAATATACATATCATGCTTTTATAATTTTACATAAAAGGATTATGCAAAAAGTGCCTATGCTTATAGTGTTTGTCAAATAAAACATATGTATCATATTTTTATAATTTTACATAAAAAGATCATGCAAAAAGTGTGTATGCATATAGTGTTTGTCTTGTACTTTCCAATTCTTTTTAAATGAACAGAAGCATGATCATCTGGTCATAAAAGAGTATAAGTGACAATTCAACCAATTTACTTGCAAAAATGATCGGTTTGGGTTGTGTTTATCATAAATGGGTCAAATGAAAAATGTCTCAAGTCTATCTTTAATAATAGACGTATTACAATAATATTGTTTATGTAATAATAACTAACACAATAACTATTTAAGAAAATGAACAAATATGTGTTTGTGTGTCAACAAGACCTGGCCAGTTTCAACCCATACGAAACTTGATATGTTAGTGTTCCCATAGGCGAGTTGAGTAATTGGTCAAAAAAGTAACTATTACGTGAGGATCAACATGGGTCGTGTGGGGCAGACCTAAAATACTTTTTTAGCCATATTCTAATTATTTAAATTGTTAACATGCCAAATATAATTACAAACCTAAAGTATGCGAGTTTGGATAAATCAAATATAGCATTAGGTTTTTCAGATACTTACAGGAATAGCAGATTGCAGTCCAGATTTGCACAGTTTCTATGCCTTAACTCAGAAACTTGTGAGCCACAAATATAACACTTCGCAAAAACGTTATCGTCAACTTCATGTTTTATGCTTTCATCGTTTGCTGAATCATGTTTGACCGAAAAAGGTGGTAGAGATAGCCGAGAGTCAAAAACAAAAAGATTTCCAATCCATTTAACAGGGCCTTCACACTCCAGATAATGTGAGATTCCTCCTTTCAACGTATACAGATTTTTGTAACCCTTTTGTCTAAAAAACATAAAGAGTTTGTTACAATTATAGGTACTTTTCAGACTAAAGAGCTGATATCAAGCATGCTACTGATGTAAGTCCAAGGGTGTCTTTAGTGCATAAAACTCCCCAATTTAGTTTATTAAAAAAAGGGAAAATATAAAAAGATGCTTGTAGAATGTCGCTAAATTCGCACAAGAGTCCCTGGACTTTGCTTTTACATGATTAAATCGCTAAGTTCATAAAAACTCAACGAAAATTCCTTAATTTTAACAAACATGCCCTGTTTTGGATGGTTAAGTCCTTAAACTTAGCCAACAAATACATCTCTTTTTGCATGATCAAGCCCTCAAACTTTATATAAAGGACCTTTTTGTTGAGTTTTTACAAGTATAAGGACTTAACCATACAAAAACAAAGTACAGGGACTTATATGTGAAAGAGATTTGGATGGAATGATGAACAAAATGCTTACTATATTGAATGTAAAGGATGATCCAAAGGATCTACACAATATAACTAACCAAAAGGTTCCCAGGGCTATGCCCTACTCATGCTAATGCAATGAGCCTTACACTAACTATTATTTTTCCTACCTTACCTCATGATCAGTGACCCTTATTTATAGAACTAGGAATTACACTAATCCCCCTCCCACAATTACAAAAGACAAACTAAGACT
>BJCO01798540.1:0-16551 GCA_018326465.1 Flaveria floridana | reverse complement strand
TTTTATGGTTTGTATTATGGTTTTTTATTAAATATTTTTTTTAATAATTATTCAATATTATGGTTTGTATTTTAATAAATAGATGATTTTTTTATTATGGTTTGTATTTTTTTTAATAAATATTCAATATTAGGAGTTATAACCAAACAGATATCCAACCAAACAGACTTAATCTGGTTCAGTACTTATTGGTTCAGACCTCTTATTGGTTCAGAGCTCTTATTGATTCAGCGCATACTCATTCAGAAGTTACCAAACAGCCCCTAAATTGCAATATACAGCACGATAAAGGGAACATATGGTGTAAAGTATCAAACACAAAAATAAAAATGTTGAGAGTATGTGTCCATGAGTGAAGTGACGTACCTTATTGCCCCCACACTCACTACGTGTTTGTACGGCCTACGTAACTGCATCCTCACAGGCCAATATCTAAATAATGAGTTCGTTGAGCGGCGCGTGTGCGTCCACGCTCCTGACTACCACCGTCATCCGCCGTGCGGCACTCTTCATCGGCGGCAAACAGCCACCGCTGCAACGACGTAGAGGCGGAGGAGCCGTTAGAGCCAACGGTAGCGTGGCGGTTACAGCGGCGGAGGACCAGCGGTTGAAGAAAGGAATTGCGGAGTTCTACGATGAATCGTCGGGGATATGGGAGAATATATGGGGAGAACACATGCATCACGGATTCTATGATCCTGACGCCGTTGTAGAAATCGCCGATCACCGTTCGGCTCAGATCCGGATGATTGAACAAGCGCTCGTGTTCGCCTCTGTTTCTGGTAGTTTCGTATTTTGCGTTACAACTGTTCGATGAATTGCATTGAAATGCTTGCTTAATTGTGCTGTTTGATGATACGCCAAGCGTTACGAACTGTTTATTTCTTTATATGTCGAACTCATTGGCTGGTAGTTATGTACAGTACTGATTTAGTTCGTCGTTGTTTTGAATTCAATATTGTTCGCTTGATTTCTACGTATGTTTTGTGGAATCGGAATTGGATACATTGTTGATCTGTTCACTTTCAATTGGATTCACTCAACGTTGGATTTTCGGTTCGTTCTCTTTAATTCAGTTTACTTCAATCGTATCTTAGATCAGTTGTGAATTTAAACTTAATATTCAAGTGAAAAGTTAGAAGAGAACAAATCATGCAAATAGTGTGTCTGGAAGGTGAGTTTGATTGGTAATGTCAAAGATTGACTATGCATTCTTTATTCTTAGATGCTAGTACTGTTATTGACAGATTTTGTAAGTTTAGTTGCCTTGAGCTATCTAAATGTTTCCAGTTTCACTGTAGGATATGTTATATGATCAACGTGCGATTTTCCTTGCAGAGGATCCCTCAAAGAAGCCTAAGAGCATAGTTGATGTTGGGTGTGGAATCGGGGGTAGCTCAAGGTACCTATCGAGAAAATACGGGGCAGAATGTTATGGCATCACTCTCAGCCCCGTACAAGTCAAAAGGGCTCAGGCGCTTGCTGCTGCCGAAGGATTAGCCGACAAGGTAATAAGGTTTATTCTTTCATACATATACTGAGGACACCAAATCAAAATTTCATTGATAATAAAATTTGCCGTGACGAACAGTTGCTATACACTTAACAGAATCAGATAGCAAATCCCCATCTTTCAGAGTGGTGATGATAATGAATTGGTTATATTATTAGTAAAGTTTTGGGAGTTCATAATAAAGTTGCAGTCTGAGCTTGCTTCTTGGGCATAAATCTTTGTATAACAATTAATAGTGGAAGTTAAATGTTGTCCCCCTTGTATTCCCTTGAAGTCTTTACAAGCATAGAGTTGTTAAACTAACCATGATGAACAATGAACAGGTCTCATTTCAAGTTGCAGATGCTTTGAACCAGCCATTTCCTGATGGGAAGTTTGATCTAGTGTGGTCAATGGAGAGTGGAGAGCACATGCCTGACAAACTAAAGGTTCAATTCGTCAAATGGCATGTGACTAAATAAATCTTGTGTTGCATACATTCTGATTTACATGACACGTTTTTGTTTCCGAATCAACAGTTTGTTAGCGAGTTGGCTCGAGTGGCTGCCCCTGGAGCCACAATAATTATAGTCACATGGTGCCACAGGGACCTTTCTCCTAACGAAGAATCCCTACGGCAAGAGGAAAAAAGACTTTTAGACAAGATTTGTGATGGGTTTTATCTTCCCGCTTGGTGTTCTACTGCTGATTATATAAAGTTATTGGAATCCCTTTCTCTTAAGGTATATTACATCGAGTTTGCTCCATAATGTCAGCACCATTACTGATTTCATGATGAATTAAGTTGATTCATTTCGTATTGTTGCTTGAGTAAAGGATATCAAGTCTGCTGATTGGTCAGACAATGTTGCCCCATTCTGGCCAGCTGTGATAAGGTCTGCATTGACCTGGGATGGTTTAACTTCTTTGCTACAGAGTGGTAATTTCTAGTTAACTTTGTAGTTGTCTTTGCCCTTGAGATTGGTTGTCAAAGTAGCGAGCCCCTATTGGTGGCAAATTTGTTTTTAGTATGGGTCGAAATGTGTTGGGTCGAGTCAACCCATAAACACTTTTACCTTTTCGTCCCTCGAGATTTATGAGCAGTTAATGTGTTAATATGTGTAGAAAAACTATAATACTATTTTTAGGAGGTTTTATGCATTTCGAATACCCTGTATGTTGAGTTTCAACTTGTTTTTATTTTAGCTCTATACCTAAAAAATGACCTCTTTGACCTCTTATTCTTAGAGACAAAGTATAACTTGAACTGACCCGCTTACCTATAAATGGGTTGAAGAATGACAACAAATTTCCATTCGTTTCTTTGAATGAATCTGTATATTTCACTTGTTTCTTTCTGAATTTGATAACAGGATGGAAGACTATTAGAGGGGCTTTAGTAATGCCATTAATGATTGAAGGATTCAAGAAGGGTGTGATCAAATTCTCGATCATTACATGTAGAAAGCCCGAATAAGTGGCCACGATATAATTTTTTTTATGTACTCTCATATACTGGTACAATCTTACCGTTTCTGCCACATTTGTAGCTAAGAATGCACATAAATTACAAAAGAAAAAAAAATTATACTACAATAATTAATTTTATACATGTATTGTTTTTTTCTCGTAACTCAAATATAATATTTTCATACATTTTGAATACATGCATATTTTTATTTATATTTTGATATAAATCTTATTCAAAATAAAATCAAGTTAAATATGTCATCTTTTTATTTTTTTTCTAAATTCACTTTAATGTTTATTAAGGTTTATTTTTCATAACAATATAATTGCCATTGTGCTTTATTTTATCAACGTGTGACATAAATTTTGCCTATAACCGACTGCCGCAACGTGACCGCCGTAACCCGCTAGTTGTTTTATAATAATAGTAGATAACTTTTGATTAAAAGATTAAAGATATTAAAGATGTCATTTTCTATTTTCCCCTGCAAAATCCAAATCAAGAACTCATTTAGCAATACATTTTCCTTTTAAAGTGATAAGATGTGGTCATGATTATGACAACGATGACAATGATCCTACATCTGTTTCAACAAATAAGGAGAACCAACAACATCGTTCCTTTAGTTGTAACTTCATAACTTCAAAATAGTTGCTACTCCTCGTGATTGTAATATACATCTTATTGACAAATCATCACGTTACAAGTTATATTATATAGCCTCAAACTTCTTTACTAAAAAAAACCACCATTTTATCATATATCATATACTAATAATTATAGGCCCACGTAAAGCGTGAAACATAAGGACAATGTAATCAAATTGCTAATACTAAAACATAGTTAACGTTTATTTGCATTATTTTATGTTATGATGTTATTAATGCTACCAAAACCAGTGTAATGGAATTAGATAGTCGATTACAGTGCTTGAATAGAATGCATGACCATTTAGGATCCAAAAGTATTGTCGAAACAATGCAACTATGCAAGTAAGAGTCTTAGCCTTGTCACGGTAAAAAGGGGAAGATTCTTTCTATGATTTTACTCCGACATGAGAATATGTATGTGTTTTTAGAACTAACGTAGAAAGCGTTGTTAAGGGTAAATATAATGTTCTTCTTTCCTCCTAGAGATAGAGAAGGTGTTTATATAGTCTGGTTACTTTGGAGTACTCGTCATAAATGCTATCTCGTCTATCACTCGTCATAAGAATTTACCCGTAGGTTTGATCTCTAGTGTATGACATCTTTGATATGTTACCATTGAGACATTTGCACATTAATTGCTTAGCATATCACCGTTGACATGTGGTATTAGCATGCTCAGGCGTGGATGTGATGATGACATCCGAATTCATTGTGGTCCGGAGAGGCTAGTATCATCCTTAGCCGTTAAGATCTGGCTTTCCTGATTATTTCAGGTTTAGGAGGGTGTTATTTCTCCTCGTTTGTTTTAGCTTACTGGGTAACGTCCAATGCAGACAAGGCCTCTACCCTCTTGTCCGGAGTAGTTGTACTCTGACGGATATTCTACTCTCTACGGTTGCTTTCACCTGCTTGTTTGATGACATCTGTACGGATCATAGTCTGAACATTTGAATTGTCCATGGTTATTCATTTGACTAGCTTGTTTGATGAAATCCCGACTAGCCATGGTCTAGACGTCCAGAGCTGTCATACTCAGGTTGGGAGGAATGTTAGCCCATCAGTTACAGAGTAAGATGATAGGTAATTAATGAGTGAACTATATCACAAAGTTTGAAATTGGTTTATTGTATTTGTTTTGTAAAGAACATCCTCATGTGCATAACTCTACCAAAAAAATCTATCTAGACACTTAAAGAAGGCTCACTAAAATAAAAGAATACCCCACAAAAACACCTTCCGAATCAAAAGTTTAAGGAACCACAACAAAAACCTGAAGAAATTCTGGTGATTGTATCTTCATAGACATCTTCCATCATAACTACTGTTATTAAGTACTTACACTCACCTTAGAAAGCGAGTCCACTCCGAGGAAGCTTTTTATCAATTTTCTGGACTCTTTGAGGGGGCCAAAGGATGTGTGTTACCCTTCCACGAATCAATCCCAGCGGAATCTGCTAAAAGTTAACTATTAATTAACATTTTCAAATCAAGCAAGATGTTGCATAAGGAAAGCGGAAGACAATTCTTCTCTATATATCGTGTAACATTGACTATTGGACCTGTTCATTGAAAACAGAAGGTTTGTACCTACATATCCATTTTCAATCGGACGCGTCTTCGTTTAAAGTAGAGATGTCACATGAGCTTGGAGATTAACGGGTCAAAATGGTTTAGGTCAAATGGGTACCTTTGAAGTGCAGGTCGATACAGGTAGGTTGACCAGTTATTAGATTAATAAATAAAAATGTGATAAATATAACAAGAATGATATAATTACAAAGATAATCTAACCATTGTTAACAAAAGTTTTCAGGAGCTTTGGATGCATTTGGATTCAATTCAGACAAATATTAACATGATTGAACCACCTTTGTAGTTAAATCCTTTAGTTTAACTCATTAGAGATAACCCACATCAATCCATTTATAAGTAGACGGGTCAGAGTTCCCACCTTTAGTTAAAGAATACAATCCAACCAAAATCAGAAGTTACCATGAAGCCAACATACCGGGCCAAAGGATCTGGAGTCCAAGCTGTCGGTTGGATTATCTCCTTCAACCCAACAATGGCCTTCAGGAATCCTCACAGCATCATATGAGAAAGGAACACTGATCCAATCACCTGGCAGGCCAGTTATTCGTTTTATTTGCTTGTCCTTGTAATTTATTGGGGAGCTGCATTAAGATATAAATTAGTTAATTGTGGAGTATACTCCATAAGAATCAAGATTCAAAGCTGGAAAATTCAATAAAATCTGTTGAAATACATAAAAGAATAATGAATATTGAAAAACCCTAAATTATACCAGAAAACTACAACATCACCATGTGAAAACTTGTAATCCGTCAGGCATCGTTTCTCCACCAAGACGTGGTCATCTGTAGATGAACAAATAACTCGATAAACAAAACCAAATTACCATAATCAAAGTCAGCTAGCACACACCAAACTGCTTAAGTTTTCTACTTAAAATATTAACCTACCAGTAAATAAGCCGAAAGTGGTGTTGGGAGGATTGAATGTGGGTGACATAGAGAATCCCCTTACATGGACAACACTAGCAACACGGTCTGATACTGTGAGACCTACTAACCCAAATGTGAATGATGATTTACAGACATTCCAGATAAAACTTGTAGTTCTCATATTTGCATCAAAATTGACAAATCAAAGTCAAGATGAAGCAGAATCCATCTGCAACAACAAAAACGATGCATCAACACACAAATCCACTAAGAAAGAAGATTCTGATCAATCACACGATGACCATCTCGACTTAGTGTACAACTTTATCAAATCAACGAAAACTAGCTGTGTTTTCACATTATAGATCTAAAGTAATGAGTTCAATTTCATGACAAACTAAATACATTTGATAAACAGAACTAATATTGATTCTATTGCATACATTTCCAGTAAAAAAATGTACTTTAAACTTTAACAAATCCACATAAAGAAGCTCAAAAAAAGTCAGTTTCACAACCCAACGAATTCAATCAACTTTTATCCTAATCTTCTAGTGAGAATTCATCTGTATATTTAAAAAACACACATTTAATCAAGCACAGAAAAGTGGAAACTCTAACATGAGCATTTGTCACATAAAATTGCAATTCAACAAAATTAGAACTCGTGACTCGCAAGTAACCTCTGCGTGCATTCGTGTACAATAATTACATGAAGAAGAAAAAGAAATTGAAACTAGTTAGACTGAGAAAGTTGACGGAAGACGTACTGGTTCACGGCGGAGCTGGCGGTGGGGAGCGGTGGGGAGCGGTGGTGGGACGGAGGCGCCGCCGTGCGGGTGTTTGTGATGCCCGGAAATGGTTTTGTTTTTGCTTTCCCAAAATGATATATGGAAACTAAAATGTAACAGTTAACTCGCACTAATTTTTCTCTAGTTGTAATCTTACCCTATCATCTTCTATTGATTACAATAATTGCCACATGATTTCTTAATGTTTTGTGCTTTTTGGAAAATTGTTAAATATAATAACTTTTTTTATACATTATGTTTCTCTAAATTATAATAAAATTGATCAAGATAAATGCATTAAAAATAGTTTTTTTTTTTCAAGATAAACTGGTGAATCTGAAGAAAATATAAATTCTTCAAAAGTTTTTCAAGATTTAAACAGAAATTTTGTTATATATTTCACGGATTAGTAACAGTCTTATAATAATATATAATCACGGGGTAATTTTTGTGTTTTAGATTATCAAATTGTTATAATACTGAATATTCTCCTTCTCCCATCCACACCCTCAAGAAGCATGCACACACTCCTGAGCAGTTTCATGTTGTATATCCAAGAGACCCAAGAGTATTCGCATTCTTGTTGATTTTAATTTGACCATGAAGATTCATGGTGATTATTTGTAACAGAAGAACAAAAATTTGAAGTAAGTCTTGCAAGATGCCTTGAATAAACAATATAAAAAACTTTCCTAAGTGAAATCCACGGCTGGTCTTGTATTCAGGTTGAACCGTCTAACATTCATGAACCATTCCAACCTCAAGATATACTCTTTGATGATCAAATCAGTAATGTATATGTATGTGAATGTTGTATGTAAAAGGATGTATATAATAAAAAGAGAGTCATTACAGAACTCAGATGAGAGGAAGAGAGACGGTACAGAAATCAGACCCTTCATTCTTTTATGAATCAGGGCCATGGACAGAATTTGCCTAGGCCCGACCTAGCGTTGAGCCAAAACCGACAATATGTCAACACAAACAAACAGTTCATGCGGGTAGGTCCAAATCCACTAGAAAATGGTTCAAATAGAAAAGTGTACAATAATCAAACTGCAGAGGATTTATAAAAGCATATTTCCAACTATAGAGACATCAAAATTAGATGCCATTGATTCTTCCAGTTCAACAGTAAAAACATCACAGATGATATTTGGTAATTACCTAAATAACCAATAAGGAAAGAAAAATGAGACCATAATTACAAATGATGGGTTGGTTACATGACACCTTAACTTTCCTATGTAGTTCAAATAATCCACAATAATTTACAATTTTCACTGTTTATACTGAAAATCAAACCATCAAGTTTTTATCAAAACATATTCAATTCTGTAAGATCATCCATTGGTATATCGAGTCCTGCTGAAAAATGGTCTTGCAATTCCTCTTCATCAAAATTCAGCAAAGAACTCAGATCCTGAGGACCACCTACCCCTAATTCATCGATCGGGTCTAAATCTTGAAGCGGGTCATTGTTTTCACTCGCCCTGGACGTTTCTTGAGACCCATTACCATGTAACACCATCCGACTCTCCCTAATTAGTGAAGGCTGTACAGGGTGTAGTGTTCTGGTTGATTGGTTGGCAGGCCCGTTACCTGAGGTAGGTATTTGACCCACGTTTTGTTTAGGTTTGGCTTTCATTTTTCTCTCACCATGGAATGCACGTTTTCCTGTTGTTCCACCAAAAACAGTACCAACGTCATCAAGTAAGAGTTCTTTCTTCTTTCCTCTGTTTGATATTGGTCCATTGATGGCAAAAGCCTCGTCTGATACATGATAGAAAGAAATTAGTGTTGGAACAAACACCCTCTAAAGGCCTTATAAATACATGAGATCAAGACTAAAAGGATTGAAATAAATAAAAAAAAATACATGCAAGAACCAAAATAAAGAGTGAAAATAAGCCACATTTTAACAGACACACCCACACAAATTTAAAACCACATTTTAGCACAAGCGCACACATATTTGGTGGATACAAAAATACTTTCATTACAAAATGCAATAAAAACCATGCTGGAAAGTTTATGTTTTAAAGTCAAACTATATGTATAAACTAGAGGCGGCAAACAGGCACAGTGAGTCACAGCTGGCCTAAATGAATAATTTCTAGTATGGGTCGAGTTGGGCTGAACTGCAGGGATTTATATCCTGTGTAAAAGCTTTATATTTGAATAAATAATTACCTGTAAAAAGCGATTATAAAACTATATTATTACAAGTATAATAAAGTATTTTGAAGAAACCTATGTAGGACCTTGTATATATTGAACCACACTACGGGTGACCTTTGACCTGTTCACATTCAATGCATTTGACCCATTTTTAGCAATATATTTCGATTTCAACCGTTTGACTTGTTAAGAGGAAAAAAAACAAATCAATCCTCTTGTTAGTAAAAGAACTGAAATTGCCACTAGCATTAGCATTCTCTTGCATGATGTCCGACACAACAACATTTTGTAGCTAGTTTTGGAACAAAGGTCTGTCAAATAGCTAAAATGTGATTGTTTGGTGTCCATTTGATAACTCACCACCAGATTAAATTACCAAATGGCTGTGCTTGTTAAGGGAGTCAAAACACAACACCAGTCAGATTGAGACACTGGCTTACCAGATGATATCCTTGAATCTGGGTAGGGATTTTGGAATCCAATATACTTGGTGGTGGGGTTAGCTACTGAGCCACCAACAGAGGCTGCAGGCTCCAACTCATTATCCTGTGGAGCATAAAGGATATCTCGAAGTGGGGGCATATTAAAGCAACTTACACCTGATTTCCCAAATTTACGACACCTGGCAAGAGTTCTCCTTCCAAATGCCAATGCAACATGTTTTGGAATCTTTGGAGTCCCACCCCTAGAAGGTCCTTTGGTAGCCTGCAACAAAATCACATGGATTTTAAAGGATTATTTGACCCGTTTATTTAACAAATTAATATCTCCTCGTTATAATTAATTCTAGATACTAGTATACTACTTTATCAATGTTGGATTCTAATTATGAGTCAACAGATCAAAGACAACAAGAACTAAAGGTTAGAACTTGCCAGAAGTTTTCTGTAAGCTAGCTCCACCAATCTATCTAATGCAAGCTGCTCAAGGTCTCTGCATAAGAATCATTTAATGTTATAGATTAGAACTAAGAGATCTCTATGCAACTGGACTATAAGTTACAAAAAGAGATCTAAGTATAAAGTTCTTACCGCCCTACGAGGCTGCTTCCAATACTTCTACATATTTTCTCTAAGTATGCCTTCTTTTTATAGTTCTATATAAAAATGAAAAAAAATGGAAAAATAGTAAATATTGGTGATCAATGTAGATAATATGTCATGCACAATTGGGTTTTTTAATAACCTGTTGTCTTAATCTTGTCTTCAGTTGGTTGATTTCTTGCTTTATTGCTTCATCCTCCTTGTCATCCAACTTAGGCTGCATCCAGGTAAGAAACACAGACATTAGACACAATCGAGAAGTGACAAAATGGGCAGGGAAGGTCACAAAAATGGGAGAAACTTTTGCTTTATAAGTTTGCAATTCCCTTTATAAGTATGTGGTATCAAATATGTATTTACCCAAAACGCTTTTTGCCCAAAGTTTGTAATTCCCTTTAAGTATATGGTATCAAATATATATACAAAAATTAATATCTTTTTAACAATGAGCCAATATTATGATTTAAGGGATATTATGCAACTAATATACACTTTGGTGACTTTTGGACCCATTTGACCATTGCTTTGCAGATCTTTGTTTAACCCATTTGACCTGTTGGAGATTAAATGTAACCCAAATCGACCCAATTACATTGGTCAAATCTACGTATAACTGTATAAGTAATTACGTTATTGAACTCTATTGTAAATTATATATTTAGAAGAAGGAGTAAGTGCCTACCACTATCTCGGGATATAACCCTATGCTGTGGAGCTCCAAAAGAAGTTTGTCATCTAAACGTGTTTGTTCAAACTGATTATCAAATGAAGGAACACCAAAACCTTCCATGTATATCACTTGTGACCTGTTAGGCAAATTCTTTGAGATCCCAGCTAATGCCACATCATCACATAGAGAATCATTAATGGTAGGGCTTCTGAATGCGTTGGTGGTACATCCATTGCTAGAAAAAGACAGCTTCACAGAATGAATACTTTGAAACATGGTATCCTGTTCAACTTCCCTCCTAGCCCTCTTTCTAGGCTCACCGAAACCATCATGATGAAATGTATCGTAAGCTGAATCACAAGAAGTATCTTGAACTGGAATATTTTCAGTATTTTCTTCTTCTTCAAGTTCATTAACAGTCTCTTCTATAATGAGTGCTGATAATACTCTTTGGAACAATGGGATTGATTCTTTAGATGTTTTATCTGAATCAAGTCTCCCAGAAAAAGACTCACTTCCTTGATGTTTCACATGCATGTTTCTTTCTCCAGAACCATTTGTATCATATATGGAGACTTCATGTGTAACGTTCATCTGGGAAAGCAAAGAAAGAAAAAATGATTTCATTTACCCAAAATGAAACCCTTAATAACAAAAGATGTTTATCAAAATTGGTAACAATATCTAGTAGCAAATGCCAGAACCTTGCTACAAAAGGAAATGTTGCATTTATTTTGGGACATAGAAAGTAAACATAACAATATTTCAGGCTTAAAGAAGTACCGTCACACTAGTTGTCAGACCATGAAACTGAGGAAAGCTTTCCTGAATATCAGGCTCTTTTAGCTGCTCCAAAAGCATAATAACAAGCGAATGAAAAGTTAAAATCAAGAATGCACATTGAATGTCTAGAACAAGACAATGCATATATAAAAATTTTGAAAATATTGTTACAGACAGTTCCCACCTGTGTGGATAAGTAGGTTTTGTCTTTTGCACTGACAGGAGCAAATATAGGTTCAAATTTCTTCCAGAAAGGACTTGAACATGCTAGATCTACAGAAGTCAAAAAACAACATACCTAAGATTATATTACACTATAAATTTGCGCCTCAAATTGAATGGGAAAAAAAAGAGGAAAGTAATTTTCTTACAGCTAGCATTACGAGCATGATTTGCAGCTGCCAACAGTTCTTCGCGGTCATCATCAGATTTTCCTAAAACATCATATAAAAGTGTTACATTTCATTAGGAAAAATGTATCTCTTGAATCTGATAGCACTATAGCACCATACCTGCACAATCAGAACCACCATTCTGCAAATGGCCAAGACGTGAAAACCCCTTGCGGTCCGAGAGCTTTTTCAAAGGCCGTCCTGACTTACTGGCAAACAAATGCATCATTTGATAAGTAAACTGAGAAGTATTAGATATAAGACCATTTTAATAAATAAAATCTAGCACCTTCCATTCTTCTCAGAACCAGGCTTATTACTTCTAACTGGCTTAACCATGGGTGTATTATCCAACTTGTCTCCGGTTACTAAAGAGCTAGCCCTTGCGATTAAAGGGCCTCTTCCACTGCGGCCCTGTCTCTTCACTCCCTCACCACTTTCTTCATTAATTACAGATTTGGCCTTCATTCCAATTGGTAAAGAAGGTCCAACATTTTGACCACCAACAGATTCTTCACTTTCAGACAATCGGTATGGCGATTGAACCGGCTCTAGTTTAGGTTTTAAAGGTTTGGAAATAACAGGACCATTGTTCCCATCAGAAGCTAATCTAACACTAACATCAGAGTGTGAACAGCTGTCGGATGATAACTGTTTTTCTTCTTGATTTGAGACAGGTGAAACCAGATTTGATCTCCTGGTTCGAGACATTTTTTGTGGCCTCTGACCAACCCACTGCGCCATGTTAGGGGAAGATGGACCCGTGGGCATAGCACGCTTCCTATTTATAGCTACACTGGTTGAAGGAATTTTGCTGCCACCTGTCACGTTCTCCCAGCTTTCTGGAGTTCCAGATAAGCGTGGTGTACTTGGTGTTGAGCTGGCTGCCACCATGGCACCGTTACGTGAAGTCCTCGTACCCTTCCCTTTTGTCACTAAATTACCACTAGGAATATAACTATCATCACGGGTATTTAACCTGAAAATGGAATGTGATTTAGACAACATAAATGCATAGTTGCATACTATGAAACACGCCATATTAGAAGTAAACACATACTTATTATTTTCTTTTGCAAGAATTCTATCCTTATTTGATCCACCAGTAATATCTCTGGCAGGGCCTTCTAGTTCATTTCTGGGAGACATGCGAGCACGAGAACCATTTGGCAAAGATGACCCTTCTGACTTGTTATCCAATTTGTGAGTGTTGCCAGTACCATTGGCAGCTCCTAATCTGCAATACAATTATAACTACTTTATTACGCAAATCACAACCAGTCAACTAGTGTTCTTGCTACTTAATATGGTATGAACCCATTATATAATGTAACCACACATGTTGCCTAAATAATAAATAGTTTACCTGTAAGGGTGGGTGTCATTTGATTGCAAGAGAGGTTCACTGGTAACCTTGTTTTGAATAGTTCTTTTTGGTTCTCCATTGTTATCCATAGGTCTTGTAGAAACCGTTCCTACTGAACGTTTTCTTTTCATTTTTTTGTCCCATCCTTCCCCGCCTACAGGCAACCTCTGAATCTTTTCTTCTAAAACATCAGATTCTCCAACATTATCCTTGAGTGAATCTCGATCTTTGGCCATCACCACAGGCTGCTTCCTTAGACCATTACTCCGAAATTCCAACTATTTTAAATTTGGGTTAAAGAAAGAAATTATTTAACCAGCTCCATAATATATTAAATTCTTAGTGTGCATATAGAACTAGTCAATAAACAAAACAGTTGATGCGACGTTGTGTCACCAGAAGCAATTGCGTGATACGTGAAGTGGTTTAATAGTTTTGCCATAAAAATACAATGAAAAAAGTTTCAAGATCATATAAGAAGCGAACCCTTGTTTCTGCAACTGAAGTGCGAACACGCTTGTTCAATAGAACATTCTTACGACGATCTTCTACTCTTTGGTTTACAAGCTCTGTGGGGTTTCTGTAAGTCTGAGTTCCAATCTTCGAGTTTAAAGCACCTGCTTGATCATTAGTCGGCAATTCGTTTCTCTGTGTTTTCTTTGTTGTTACACCATCACAATATTTATCTAACTTATGCAAGTGTTCGTCCAATTTGCTTGCCCTGCCCCTGATAAAAAGTGGCATCATGGAATATCAAAACCTACTAAACATACCATAACATATCAATTCAGCCTCCTCATAGCAACATTTTATTTGCGATACATATAACACTAAAATTAACCAAAATTCAAAACTCAAACAACGCTAACAGTGATAATAACAAAAAAAATACCTAGCTGTGTTGCACGTATCCACAACACTTGATCTCAATCGCTTCAGATCCTCTGCAACAGCCAATGGAGACGAAGGTTTTGAATGAGCAGGAACAGCAGCCCCAGAAGAACTATCTTCATTTGAGCTTCCAGCAATAAGACCCATTACCCTTTTCAATTCACCTGACCTATCAACTTTCGAATCACCCATCTGAATCGGCTCAAGGGACAAGCACTGAGTCAACGGTGGTAAACCCCCTGATCCTACCGATGCACTACTTCCACTTCGTGTGCCAGCAAGCCCCGAACCAAACATCCGACTCTCCGCACCCTCCCGAAAGCTTCCAGACCTATCCAAATTGGGCCCAGCAGCCCCCCTCTTCCCATTCGAATACGGTCCAGAAAACGCCGGCTCAGACGAACTCGCTGAAGGCGATTCAAATCTTGCATTGGCAGCCATAACTTAAACCACTGCCGGTACTCCACTCATACGTAGAACCTTTTCACTGAACGAATTACGAATCACATTCAAATCAGAATCACGATTAACCACACATCGAACTCAAACAACAAACAACAGATAAACACCGTGAATTCCAGCGAGAAAGTCAGCGCTCAGGTTATCACACGATGACCATCATCATAACAAGTTCTAATCCTCCGTACACACTCCGATAGCATACGAAGTACAGCAACACGCACAAATCCCCAAATAATTCGACTACATTTCTCAATTGAAGAAGAAAGAACAAAATTGAACAATTGTGTACCCTAGTTCTTGCTAGAAGAATTATGAGTCAAATTGAGAAGGTAAATGAGCAATTGAATGGGGGAAATGATACCTCTGATAGTAAAAATGGCGATGAAGGTCGGTGGTGAAAATCCGGTGGGTGGCGGTGGTGGTTGTCGTCGTCGTCGTCGTCTCCGTATCTGTCGCTTTTTTCCGGGGGTCGGTTTCTCTCCGCGTTGTATTTGCGTTCAGAAGTCGGCTGATTGTAGGAGGCTGGGCTTCTGTTTTTCGTGTTTACATTGCGGCTGAACGGGCCTCTTTTATCATCAAATTGGGCTAGTTTTAACAGTTGTGGTCGGTGCTAAATACAAAGCCTTTTATGGTTTCATTGATCTCCAATCGTAGAAATACTTTTATGGATGTCTTTGATCGGTGATCAAGAATTCAAGATACACTCGGTGAAATAAAAGGACAGGTATCACGATTGTCTTGTAGGTCATGCCACGGCAGTTGCCGCGCGTGTTTATAACGGTTTTTTAAAAATATTGCTTGAAATGGATTTATTGTATTTTTACTTTATGTGACAGGTCAACCTGTCATAAATTAACGCGCCTGAATTTGAATCAAAAGGGCAAGCAATACAAGATGTACAATGATCGTCCTGTAGGTCATGCCATGGCAGTTGCTGTGCGCGTTTATAACGGTTTTTTAAAAATATTGTGTTGAATAAATTTATGGTATTTTTAATTTATGTGTCAGGTCAGCCTGTAATAAATTAACGCACCAATATTTGAATCATAAAAATTGTATGGTTTTATAACATTGATAAAGGTGGTAAATAAATAATCCTGATATAAATGCACGGTGATATTGTAATCTATTAAATTAATAGTGATGTCATAGTTTATTAAGTTAACTAGTTGTTTTCTATCCCGCGCTTCGCGGCGGGGTTTAATCGATTCTTACACAGCTCGATAAAAAGGCTCAAAAATAACAGCTTGTTATGGCTGCAAACTAACAGTTTACCATGCCAAAACAACAAACTCAAAGGTCATTTGTTTATCGTCATCGTCGATTACCCATCTTTATTCAAGTGCCTAAAAATACAACACAGTGCAAGCAAAGTCAATCTCATAAGCAACAATATAAACAGCTTGCGCGAATATTAACGACGAACAATAAGATGTGTATTCAACATCGTTCATTGTATATGCGACAGTCGATACAAACAAACTAGTTTGATTGGTAATCAGGGCTCAGAATAGATGAGCAGTTGTGGTTGCAATGCAAAAGCAATGCCATACCAAACAACAAAAACTCATTTCTTTTTCATCATAGCCTTCAAAAGATTTTTATGCCTAAGCCAATTGGTCATGTAAACAACGGTTTGACATAGCTAAACAACACCACCAACACAAAACACCGACAACAGTCAGTGTGTTTGGAGGCACAGAAACACAATCCTATCGTGGCCAAAACTTACAGAAATGCCATGCCTGAACAACAAAGGCCCAAATTTCTTTTGGTTTATAATCTTATCCAAATGCAGTAAACCCTAGACCCTAATAATCAACGACCTACCACAACGATATGTAGACGACCATCAGTCACCGGAGATCTACACCGACAAAGAGTCTGAGACCCG
>BJCO01798536.1:0-14279 GCA_018326465.1 Flaveria floridana | reverse complement strand
GTTTACAAAAAATGAGGTAATCTAATATTTCAGGTATTGTATGTGCTTACTTGCAATATTTTGCTTTTTGCAGGAGGCTTATTCGACTTCAATTTTGCCTCTCGAGATTTTATCAGAAAGGCCTAAAGAGAGTCCACTTAATCTTGTAAGTTTTTATAATGCCAAACAATATAATAAAGAGATTATTTCGTGCATTCCCTTAAAACTTGCTTTAGGATATGAGACTTTGGGGGGTATGGAGAAAGACAAGTGTATAATGGTCAAATTATGAATTGTGGTTTTACTAAAATTGCCTCATTCATTAAACAGTTTGGAAAAAAACGACTTGATAAAAGTGCATTCGGATGGTTTGATCTTTAACTAATTACGCACTGCTTTGTTTTTTTGCATGAATTTATGCTTGATGGCTGCTAATCTGCTATCGTTTCAGGCAAAGGTATTATATATTACTGTTATTAATACATTTTGTATATGATATTTATCTATGATGCGGTTATAACAATTATTTTGTGTTTTATGGATTGTTGTTCATTTGAATCATATTATGTGTTCTGAATTTGCAGAGGTTGTTGGCTAATTATGGGTCATTATGTCGGTAATCTCCATCGTTGTTCTATTTGTGTACCTGGTTGCAACTCCATCCAAGTCCAGTGCTGCAAAGGGAAGCAAGAAGAAACGTTGATGAGGTTAGTGCCTGTAATGTAATCTGTAGAACCGAGGCACATTGGCCTGACCCGCTTTTGTGTTTTGACTGAGTTGACAATGGCAGAACAACATCGATGTTAGGTTTCGTCTTAGACATGTTGCACGGATAGTTTTTTGTTAAATGGATGTTTGTCTTAAAATACATATAGCTTTGCACCAACAGTTTATTTATTTTGGATAAAAGATTGCTTGTCATATCCAAATCAACCAAGGATATATATTATCACATTAACGTAAGCATTAAGTTGCAAATTTTATACTTTCAAAACATCTATTATACCATGTTGGGTAGACACTGTTGTTTTGGATATCAGTTTGTTGAGGTATTGTTGTGATGTTGTAAGCAAAATTGTTGTCTTATTGGTGATGCCACTTCTATTTCAGGTCTATGATGATGAACATTTGTTCATCTGAGACCTACAGATTTTATGATATTGTTCGTTTCATTACTCTACTGACATGTGATACAATGATGGGTTGTGACAATAACTAAGAATGATGTCAGTTGCTTTGGCGTGGCAACCGTTTTTGGTTAGCAGCCGTAGCTGAAAGCCTAATCTAAGCCCGATCCATTACACGCGCAACGCTCGTAGTTGGATACCACTAGTTAGTCTTTTAAAATTCACCCATATTGCTTACCGCACAACGTGCGGATAGGGTTCAACTAGTTTCGTTTATATATTTTGGCACATAATGAGTTATTATGTGTGCTTCTGGAGAAAATAATATGAAGTAGAGGTGCCAAGATAGCACTAGTGTTGTGATCATCGAACTGTTTAAAGTGTATTAAAATGCTTTATGTAAAGATTTAGTGTCTAACATGCGTGTTAGAACTAGTGTTATAAAAGTTAAACAATTTAAAGTCTGTATGCTTTGATTTTGGTAACTAAGATGTAAATAGTTTATCTTAAACCATCTATATAATTGCAAAGCGCTACTACTTGTAAGTGGTTCGAGGTGACCTTGCTTTGTAAACTGTAAAGGCAAGGTGCATCCGACCGAATGACCTTGCTTTGTAATATATGAAGGCAAAATGACACAGGTAATTCAAACAAGGCAAAGATGCCATTCGATATGTATGGTTCTTTATAGTTCATGCGTATAAGAAGTATTACATATAACATCATTTTAGTTGAGCATCATTCCACGTGCGTGGTACTTCTTCTCCATTCAGGTGCGCCAGTTTATATGCTCCTTTGCCGAGGGCTTCGGTGACGATGTAAGGCCCTTCCCAGTTGGGACTCATCTTTTCAGGTGGCTTTGCTCTGCTAGCTTCGTTGCTCCGGAGAACGTAATCATTGGATTTGAACGTGTATGATCCGACCCGGTTGTTTAGAATCTTTCCATCTTCTGCTTATACTTCGCCTCTTGGATGGCCGCGATCTCTCGTCTTTCCTCCAATAATTCTAGGTTGATTCTCAATTCCTGATCTTGATCTCTTGTTTCGCTACGTATCACCTGGACAGATGGTGTCTCGATTTCGGCTGGGATTACTGCTTCGGTCCCATAGGTTAGGCTGAATGGTGTTTCGTTGTTACTTGTTTTCTGCACTGTGCGGTAGGACCACAAAATGCTTGGGATTTCATCTACCCAACTTCCTCCTTCCGCGGCCAGTCGCTTTTTCAATCCCTCCATCAAGCTGTTGTTTACCCTTTCCACCTGTCCGTTACCTTGAGGATGAGCAACGGAGGTGAAGATCTGTTTGATGTGCAGTTCACCGCACCACTCCTGTAGCTTTTTATCCATGAACTATTTCCCATTGTCGCTGACGAGGTATAGGGGTAGCCTGAAGCGGCATATGATGTCATTCTAGGTGAACTTTTTTATGTTGATCGCCGTGATTATGGCCAGCGGTTTGGCCTCTACCCACTTTGTGAAGTAGTCAACTGTAACCAAAAGAAACTTAACTCTGCCCGAGGCCTTTGAGAATGGGCCCACTATGTCCAATGCCCATTTTTAGAATGGCCATGTTTCCGTTACCGGGATTAAGTCGTTTTTGGCCTTAGACACATCGGGGCATACTGCTGACACTCGAAGCATTTTCGCAGTTCTTCCACAGCCATGCGGTGCATCCCCAACCATAGTACCCCGCATTAAGTAGTTTTTCTACGACCATTCGGGGGCCTGAGTGTATGCCACAGATTCCATTGCGGATCTCGCGGATCAAATAGCTGGCCTCTTCCTTGTCAACGCACTTCAATAAGGGGCCGAGAAACGACCTCCTGTATAACTGGTCGTCTTGTACTTTGTATTGTAGCGCTTTGACTTGAATTTTCCTTGCCTACCGTTGTTCTCCGAGAGCTTTCCTTCTGTCAAGTACACATACAACGGTAGAGTTGTTGAAATAACAAACAACAAAGGTAGAGTTGTTGGATTTCCACTATATGCCATACACATGACAAGGACTTTTAAGTTTATTGAAATAACAAACAACAAATCATTCATGTGAAACAATTGTATCATCAATGTGGTGCCAACAAATCCTTCTAACATTATCATGTCCCAATTTATTTCCCAAACGCATGTATAATTAACAATGTAACACAAATAAAAGAAACTCACATTCTCATCACATGTAAATGACTTCCTTAAGCAATTGGTAGGAAATTTAAGATTTTACACATGAAAATGAACATACCATGGTCATCTAGAAGCAACAACATATAATTATGCAACAAAAAGCATACCTTGGCACAATGTGATGTTCTTAGATGAAAAAGAAGAAGAATGGAGTGATTTTAAGTAAAAACCCCCAAAATTTCGAACTTTAAACTCCCGTTATCTTTCAAACGAGTGAGAATCTTGCAAAACTAATCGGTGAGATGTGATCCCCTCGAAAAACTAAGCAAGATGCACCTATGATTTGCTTGATTTGATTGAGAATTGAAAGAGTTAGAATTTTAGGGTTTGGAGTGTTCTTGAGAAGGTAGGGAGAAAGATGGAAGAAAGATGGTGAAAAGTGAACTTTGATCCAGATTTTCTTTAAATTCGTGGTTAGGTGGAGTATGTGGTTGTGGTTTGATAGTTAAACCGCCCAAAAACGGGCTGACCCGCGCCCAGCTGGGCCGCGGCGTCGGTGGCGGTGCAAGTGGCGTCGGTGGCGGTGGCCCGGCGCCAGGTCCAGCGTTGGTGCACACTGCCCGGCAGTAACTTTGGCCCCAACTGACGGTGACGGCGTCGGTGGCGGTGGTAGGGGCGTCGGTGGCGGTGGTGATAAAAAAAACTTTTTTTAGAATACCAACTAATGATATAAAAATAGAAACTAATAAAATAAAATGAAGCTAACTTTAAAAATCAATTAAATGTTTCTATTTGTTTTTCTGAAATTCTAAAATCGTGCCACATTCGCGCCTCCCACCAAAAAATCCTGATTCGCCCCGAATCTTCGAAAAATTGTGTTCAACATACCTCGTTAGCCATGAGTTTTCCCACACTTGGGTGTTTGCATGTGCTTGCATAAAACGAAACAAACTAACATAATAACAAACAAACGGAAAATAAAAAAAAACTAAACTCATTTTCATGGGAATCACGGTTGCATTTAGCGTATGAAACAAGCCTTTTAAACCACTTGGTATGCCCGAGTGGACAAGTGAAGTCTCGTGAGGGTTTCTAGGGAACACACCCACAAAGTTCGACGAGTTGCCTCTCGAAAAGCGCTAAATTTTAGGTCTTCAGCCAGACTGTTACCTGATCCTTACTGATTGGTCGCGTAAGATGGTGCAATTACCAACAAGCTCACCAACTCGTCACTGTTTCCGCTCATATCCTTGCTTTCCAAATAATGTTTCAATCGACGCCCATTCACCATTTGTCGTACACCGTCTTTAGGGTCTTCAATCTCGACATCGCCAAACTTACCAGCTTGAATTACAATGTACGGTCCCAACCATTTGCTTTTCAACTTACCGGGAAACAACTTCAATCGTGAGTTATACAACCACATCTTCTGGCCGACTTCAAAAGTTTTCTTCCGTAGTTTAGCATCATGCACCTCTTTCATCCTTGCCTTATATGCGGCTGTTGTTTCGTATGCCTCATTCCTTAATTCTTCCAGTTCGTTCAAACTCAACTTCCTTGCATTTCCTGCAACATTGTAATCAAGATTAACATTTTTAATTACCCACAAAGCACGATGTGCTGGTTCTACAGGTAAATGACATCCTTTCCTGTAGACCTACCGATAAGGGGTCGTGCCAATAGGCGTCTTGAAAGCGGTACGATAGGCCCATAAATCGTCGTTTAGCTTGGTAGATCAATCCTTACGGTCTGATCATACCGTTTTCTGCAAGATTTCCTTAATTTGCCTATTGGATACCTCCACTTGACCACTCGTTTGAGGGTGGTATGGTGTTGTTATTCGGTGATCTACGCCATAACGTTTTAACAACTTATGATCACACGGGGAAGACCAAATCATAAGAAAATATTACTTTGAACAAATTTACACACAACGTTACGGTCATTTGTTTTAGTGGCAATTGCCTCCACCTATTTTGACACGTAGTCGACTGCCACTAAAATGTATAAATTGCCATATGAATTTGGGAATGGGCCCATGAAATCAATTCCCCAAACATCAAAGATGTCAACCACAAGAATTGGTTGCATGGGCATTTCGTTGTGTTTTGATATACTTCCCATTTGTTGGCATTTTAAACAATTTTTAGCAAAATTATACGAATCACTAAAGATAGTTGGCCAAAAAAGTCCACAAGAAAGGATATTGTGAACTGTTTTTTTGTCTGCTAAAATGACCCCCGCATGCGGATGAGTGTGCATGTTCTAACACGTCTGGAATTTCAGATTCGGGAATGCATCGTCGGATAATTTGATCCGCTCCAACCTTGAATAGGCCTGGTTCATCCCAAATGTAATATTTTACCTGCGACATGAATTGTTGTCTCTTCCTCTTGTTCCAATGATCGGGAGTGGTACCTACAACCAAATAATGCAAAGTTAGCATACCATGGTTCGGAACATATGGATAGTAATTACTCATCTGGGAATGTCTCATTAATCTCTTGATGTGAATCAGTGGTTTGATGCACCACTCTTGACAAATGATCCGCGACTACATTTTCGCTTCCCTTCTTATCACGTATCTCCAAGTCAAATTCTTGTAGTAGCAAGATCCGTCGAATAAGTCGAGGTTTGGCATCCTTTTTCTCCATTAGATATCTACTGCACTATGATCAGAATAAACAATTACTTTACTCCCCCATATATATGACCGGAATTTATCTAAGGCATATACTACTGCAAGCAATTTCTTTTCAGTTGTTGTGTAATTTAATTCGGCATCGGCTAATGTTTTGCTTGCATAGTATATGGCAACGGGTTTCTTATCCACCCGTTGACCTAAAACACCCCCGATTGCAAAGTCACTTGCATCACACATAATTTCAAACGGGAGTGACCAATTAGGTGATTGCAAGATTGGGGCTTCCACTAATTTCACTTTTAAAGTGTTAAAAGGATGTAAACATTCTTTATCAAACACAAAGGGTATCTCTTTCAAAAGTAAGTTACATAAGGGTTTAGTTATGACACTAAAGCCCTTAATAAACCTTTTATAAAACCCTGCGTGTCCTAAGAATGATCGCACACCTTTAACATTAACCGGAGGAGGTAGAGTGGAAATTGCCGTTATTTTGGCCCGATCTACCTTAATTCCCCGACTAGATATGACATGCCCTAGAACCGTTCCCTCTTAAACCCTGAAATGAATTTTCTCCCAACTTAAGACCAAATTTGTTTTAACGCATCGTTTTAAAACTTTGGTTAATTCATGTAAACACTTATCAAAAGTAGAACCAAAAATTGAAAAATCATCCATAAAAATTTCTAGAGACTCCCTGACCATATCTAAAAAGATACTCATCATACACGTTTGAAAGGTGGCCGGGGTATTACACAAACCAAATGGCATTCGCCTAAAAGCGAATGTTCCATAAGGGCAAGTGAATGTAGTCTTTTATTGGTCCTCAGGGTGAATAGCAATTTGATTATATCCCGAATAACCATCTAGAAAACAGTAAAACTTCTGACCTGCTAGTTTGTCAATGATTTGATCAATGAATGGAAGTGGAAAATGATCCTTAGATGTGGCAGCATTTAGTTTCCTATAATCAATACAAACATGCCATCCGGTTACCAGCCGAGTGGCAATTTGCTCACCTTTCTCACTTTTGACAATTTGAATACCGTCTTTCTTTGGTACCGTTTGATTTGGACTTACCCACGTGCTGTCAGAGATTGGGTAGATTATACCAGCATCCAACCACTTAAGTAATTCTTTCTTAACTACTTCTCGCATGTTTGGATTCAACCTTCTTTGAGTATCGCGTGATGGTTTGGCATCGGCGTCGGTTATGATTTTGTGCATCACGATTGAAGGGCTTATGCCTTTCAAATCAGCAAGTGTCCACCCTATCGTAGCTTTGTATGTTTGAAGGACTTGTAACAACGAGGCTTCTTGATCTTCTTCTAAGTTGGCTGCGATGATTATGGGCAATGTGTTGTCTTTTCCCAAAAATGCATATTTTAGCTGCTTGGGAAGATCTTTCAACTCAGCTCTGGTGGGCTTTCTAAGGAGGGCTTCATATTTTTGTCTATATGCTCGGGTAAGCTTTCCACTTGATATGTCCATGGCGGTCTACCGACATCAACAACCATCAGGTACAACTTTTGTTCTTCAATCTCTAGATCCATCATATGATTCCAACCTGCGTCATCATAAACAAACAAGTCTCTTCGGTGGCATCCTCACTTTCGTGAGGATTACACTCCTCAATGACGTCCGCCATAATGCATTCATCATTGGGTAGAGAATTTGGTGAATTAGAAAACACATTTAACACAACTTCTTGTTACCAAATGTCATATCCACTATTCCGGTTCTACAATTTATCAAAGCATTTATGATGACCAAGAATGGTCTACCAAGTATGACATTAGGTTGCTTTGTTTTTGTCATTTGACACATAGTCTAAAACTAAGAAATCGACCGGATAGTAGAAATCTTCAACCATGACAATCACATCAGACACGATTCCTCTAGGAATCTTATGTGTCAAATCGGCTAATACCATAGTAGTATCGGCCTTACGAAGTGGACCGGAATCGTATTGATCATATAAGCTTCCCGGGAGAATACTTACACTTGCTCCAAGATCCAATAACGCCCCTGCCATTTTAAAGTCATCAACTTGAATTGGTATCAAGGGCGTTCCAGGATCCCGAAGTTTCAAGGGTAAAGAACCCATTAACACAGCACTCACCTTTTCTGTTAAATCAAGCCTTTTTGGAAATTTATTGTTGCGTTTATTAGTACACATGTCCTTAAGATATTTAGCATAAGCCGGCACTTGTTTAATTGGATCGAGTAAGGGAATGTTGAATTTAACTTGTTTGAAAATTTCCCACATTTCCTATTGTTGAGGACCTCGTTTGCTTGAAATTTTTGACTTTTCAGGATTTTCTAAAGTCTTTGGATAAGGTATGGTATTAACTTCCATATCCTTACCATTGACCTTAGGTGACTCTTTTCTAAGCACAGGTTTTGGTGCATCTTGAAAAGTCACTTTTTCGGTTGTTTGACACTATGCATGTCCGGTTCACATTCATCATCACTTTTCCCATCCTCGCCAAGGTCCTCCACCACTCCTTCTTCAAATGGCGGTGGAGGTACCACTTTATTGTCATATACTTTACCGGAGAAAAGAATACTTACCTGATTGATGTTTGCACTCTTTGTATTTCTTGCACCCGACGTTTGATGTTAAGGATTGATAGTGGTGTCACTAGGCAACGTTCCTGGATTTCTCCTCAATTGTGCCATCTCTTCTGCTAATTGTTCGACTTGCTTAGCTAGTGCCTCCACGGTTTTATCTCTTACCTCATTATCTTTCTTAATCTCTCTAAGAAAGTCCATTACTTCAGATGAATTTTTTGAACCTCCTTGATCGCCATTAGGTTGATAATTTCATTGGTAACCCTTGTTGTATCCCCCTTGGTTGTAATTCTGGTTATTATACATCGGTTGTCAGTTCTGATACGGTTGACCTCCCTGATTTGGTACCTAAAAATAAGGATTAGATTGATTAGATGTGTTACCATACTTAAAATTAGGATGATTACGCAAACCTGGATGATATGTATTAGAATTCATATCATATTGTTTTCGATCACCATATACTTGATTAACCTCTTCCTCAGGTCTACCTACTTTCATTGGACAATCCATAATAGCATGTCCCAAATCACCATATCCTTCACACACAGGAAAGATTGGTCCGCCTTGAAGTGTCACATTTCCCCTATTGAGATTCAAACTTGCCAACTGACGTTCCAACATTTGATTTGCTTTCTCCAACTATTCTAACCTTTCATTAGCATTAGTAGTAGTTGCAGATCTAACAATGGCATGTTTCTTCTTCCTATTAGATTGAGCTTGCCTTTTTGAGTTCACCGCCATTTCCTCTAAGAATTCCCAATCCACCTCTACATGATTGGAAAGAAATTACCTCCCGTAGTAGAATTCATATCCCGGATGTCATCAGTGGATAATCCATCATAAAATGCATTGATCAACTCCCATTATGGAATACCATGATGAGGACAATTCCTTAACAATTGTTTAAACCTTTTCCAAGCTTCATAGAAAAGCTCACCCGGTTGTTGTTGGAAGTTCTGAATATTGGCTCTTGCATCACTTGTTCATTGAGGTGTGTAATACTCTCCTAAGAATTGTTGTTGCATATCCTTCCACGTAAAGATGCTTGCGGATGGCAATGATAGAAACCATTATTTTGCAGCATCCTTCAATGTGAATTGAAATAACACTAGCTTAACTTGATCCAGTGTAAACCCTTGTCCTCCAATTGTGCCACACACCGCTTCAAATTCAGAAATTTGAAGGTAAGGTTCCTCGGTTCCTTTACCATAGAAAGATGGCAACATGTTCAATCCTTGTGGTCTCACTTCAAAAGATCGACCATGTGTAACAGGGCTTACTATTAGAGATGACTTGACTGCAATTTGAGGTCTAAAATGGCTTTCAACTCCTCATATTGGGGCACCATGATGGACTTGCGGAAGACCATCATGATGTTGAGGAAAACCCGGTTGCAGATGTTGGTTGATTGGTTGCCTCATGGCTCTTGGTGGATCTTGATTAGCCATTTGGAAGACTAGATTAAAATGATTATTGTATCCTCCCGGATGCTGATAGCCATAATTGAAACCAAATTCATGTTCATCTCCCACTCCATATCCAACATTTAAATTCTCATGCCCCATTCCATCATCCCAATTTGATACCCGATCCCTTATATCTTCATCACCAGTACCACCATCATTCCGGCTCGAATTTGATTGATTACATTGAACTGAGGGATTTCTTAGAGCCTCATAGTTAGCATTTCTAACCGGTTCTTGTTGAATAGGTGGATTGGGTTGTGGGTATGTACGATTAATTTCACCCATTTGGAATTGTGGTGGTGGAGGTATAGGGTTTCCTTGAACTGGGTTAAATGGTGGGACTTGTTACTAAGGTGGTGGAACATTATGTGGAGGGAACAATGGAGGTGGGATGTCACCTAGAGGTTGCTCCCTTTGTGGAAGAGGTTGATTAGATGGAGCACTTTGATTACCCGAGTTACTCATGTTGCTGAACGGATTACTTTCCGGTGTTTTGGAAAGTCTTCGTAGGATTTGACTAGCCTTATCTGATGAGGTTCCTTCTTCAGACCACACACTTCGTGGAATAAGAGCTGAGGAAGGATTTGCCTTGTGAAAAACTCGGTTGTCTCGTGCAGTTTTCTCAATCTCAGGATCAAAGAGCAACGGGGAAGTCCTTCCGAAATGTCTCGTATGCATAAGAAGTTCAACTATCTGCACACAAGAAACAAATTCCCGCGTAATACCAAATGACAAAAATAACAAATAAACTAAAAACAAGAAAAGAAAATATTTTTGTTTTTTTTAGATTTTTATGAAAACGAATAACTATTACTAACACTAAGCGTAACGATTCCCCGGCAACGGCGCCATTTTGATCGATGTTGTGTGGTCGGTCAAAAATATAATTTAAAGAGTACCTAATCACCCTTAATAGTAAAGAGTAAGCAGGGTGTCGAATCCACAGGGAATCACAGGAAAGTGCTAGCAACTATTAATCTAAAAAGACTAAACATGAAAAAGGAAATTAATTTATGGATTTATTTGAGAAATAATTAAATTAACGAAATAAAGTTTAAGTTTTTAACAATCTTGATTAAAAAGCAACCTACTTTAAGATCCAGGTTTGGCAAAGTTATAATTTTTCTTGAATGAAACCTAATGAGAAGTCATTAATGGTGACTTACACATGATTTGATTTAAGTGATAATTATGGATTAAAGTTTAAAGAACCTTATTCACACAATTACTAATTTTAATAATGAAATCCTAATTCTAATAATTAATCACCTAATTATTAAACACAACCAAAGTTAAAGAATATCAAAATTAGGTTAAATAATAATCAAACCGTTTAAATAATCAAATCATAAATTAAATCCAAAAAGAACTTAAAATGTTCAAGATTAAATCTCAAATCTAAGTTACAAACTAAGAAAAATAGGAGCTTGCACAAACCCTTCTCCCGAAGTGAATCACAATGGATTTAGCCTTACATCATCATTGATTCTTCAACACGAGTGTAATTGATCATGTAATTTGGATGAAATTGATGTTCTTGATATTGGAAGAGCTTGATAATGATTTAAGATGGTTGATTTTCATCCAAGATTGCTGTGTGAAAGTTGTAATTCGTATTAGGGTTTTTCCCCTTTTAAATCCCTTCAAAATAGGCCCAATCTCAACAAAAACCCGGACCCTGGTGTCGGTGGATCCACCTTCCTGTGCAACCTTGATTTTCATGTGTAACTTTTCGAGACCTTTCCATTTCTAGGTCATGGGTCCGGTAACTCCCTTCCTAGCTCAAGTTATGCCCGTTTTAAAATACCAATGCCGTACAACTTTGATTTATCCTATCTTGATTTCTCGAACTCCAATTATCATCCCGTTTCTTCCCGTTTCTTCGTATTCTTCACGTTTAACCTACATACATAGGATAATCCCAAAGTAACTCTATTTCTCATACATTTATACGTAAAACCCGGAAATAAAGCCGTTAAACGTTGAACTTTCACCACCCGATCAGTGGTGCATTCACTGGTCTCGGCCGTCGTTGGTCCTCCGCGTCAAATTTCTTTAGACAATGTTCATACATGATTGCCACGGCGCTCCTGCAGTCTACAAACACTTTGCGGATGTTGTAATCACCTATCTGAGTAGTGATTATCATTGGTCCACCAGTTTGGGTTTTATTGAATGGCGGCAACACCATTGGGATTTCCATCCATGATTCCAAATCTTGACCTTGCCTTTTCCTTCCACAATCTCCGTAGGAACCCACCATGTTTACTTCTCGAATCTGCTTCTGTTTTTTATCATTGTTCCTGGGGGCCCTTGGGGTCCTGCTTTTATATCCTTCATCAAGTGGGCCAACTGCCCGGATTTTACTGCTAACTCAATTTGTCTTTTCAACTGATAGCAGTTATCCGTGGTATGACCTTTGTCTCGATGATAATCGTAGTACTTGGTCATATCTCGACCGGTTGCCGCGTCTGTCATGGGACGCGGCTGTGGTAGCTGTAACCTTTCGTGTTTTCGCTAAATAAATGTTAGTACCGTTATATTCTTGTAAGGACCATTTATGTCATTTATGAAACTTTGAAGGCTTGATTATGCTTATTTCTTAGTTAGTCCTTAAATCTTTAACTAGGTATTTTTCCCGCGCGTTGCCGCGGGGGATTTATAGAATTGCTATTAGGTATCATTTCGAGATTTGGTTTAGGCTCAACGTTAAATCCCGGAGCATATTGGAAAAAAGGTAAAAGTTAAAAGCATAAATAATCCAACTACGATCTGTTACCCAGTCCACCCATTTTATC
Source organism: Flaveria floridana (assembly GCA_018326465.1). Taxonomy (NCBI): domain Eukaryota; kingdom Viridiplantae; phylum Streptophyta; class Magnoliopsida; order Asterales; family Asteraceae; genus Flaveria; species Flaveria floridana. The sequence goes on along the minus strand of BJCO01798536.1, from coordinate 1,572 downwards.
ACATCTACTACTAATCAATAAGCACGAATCAGGAAAAGGGAAGTTACTATTTTACCTGGGCAAGGTAGTAAAGATATTGTAAAACAGGAGATTTTTTTGAGATTAATTCCATGTGTACTATTATCTCAAAAAAACCATCTTAAATTCATTATCGACTTAGGTCAGGATTTGTAACTAACTAACTATACGCTATGTCATACAATTTAGGGCATGAAATTGCAGAAAACAATCATCCATATGTGAGACAGCCAAATATACATTTAAACAGTCATACCTTCATTTCTACAATTGAGTAAATGAAGTTTTTTTATTAGCAATTCAAGTGACTGAAATAAGTTTTCTTCGATAGTCGTTTAAATATTTTAAGAAAATTTAGGATGTTTACCTGTATAGATACTATTCTCCAAAACAAATGCGTAAACAAAACGCAGATAGGCAAATAAGATGTCATAGCAAGGGAAGAACATACCTTGAAAAGTGGGAGGCAAAGACCCTAACGTAAGAGTCTCAAACTCAACTGAATCAATTTTGAACTTTGGTATTTGTTCAGCAATAATGGGCTTCGCGATATCCTTTGCAGTCTTGCATATTGCCTATGAATATAAAAGGTTACTAAGTTCAATTCAAATAAACCAAAATACTACTCATAACATAAATAGTTATACTGAAATACCTTGTCAAGATAAGGCCACATGTATTCAATGAACTTGTTAAGCCAATCAATCTGCATTGATCCATGAAAACATTATGCCACAAGAATAAAAATATTTTGCAACCATCATTAACATGCTGAACAGTTTCATGGTGAAATAAATAACCGATCAAAGTCCGGGTTTTTTACCCACAAAGCTATCTCTGGAAGCATACTTTGCAGAGTTTCAGAGTCTCGTTCAACCAACGGACGAATAATAGGATCCTGCCCAAAGAGATCACCATTCTAAACAATGTTAAAGAATTCCCAAGCACCCTTTACACTTAATTGCACAGATAACCTGATCAAAGATTCAAAGCCTATAAACTTATTAAAAAAAGAGAGAAAAGAAAGAAAGAAACGAAAATAATAGCTGGTGCATCAATACACATCTCCCATCCATAAAGTTTCAGATGTTTCACATATTAAGCACAAACAAATCAACCCCACAGGCCACAACAGAACAAAAATAAAGAAAATCTTTACAATACAAAGTTATTTGGTCATAATCCCCAAATCATACCCTAAAAGCTGAATCCATAAAGAAACTAAAAGTATTGTATAAATCAATAATCCCCGCCATTACCAGTTACTACACTCATCATTTTCCACTTCTATGTATAACTAATTATTCCAATATATTGTCAGAATGAAGGTGCAAACACCATACAATCTAAACAATTAAAGCATACAATCAAATCAAATGCATATTAGGATCTGAAAATACATGCAACTGTGAGTAATACACTTGGTACATTATCTCAATTTGCATTGAGTGATCCTATGAAATCTGTTATCAGGTAACTCACAAACATACAATCAACATCCAAATGATCTCAAATCAGTCCGTTAACATCTCTAGGGTTTTGAATTTGAGAATG
>BJCO01798443.1:0-12975 GCA_018326465.1 Flaveria floridana | reverse complement strand
GTAGCAACCAAGTTCTGTCCAGTTTTCTTGACAAACTTCTTAGCTCTCCGGACAACACTTGCTAAGGCCCACATTATATCCATCCTTTCCAGCTCTGTCTCGTCCACCTACTCGTAGTCCTCATCTGCTAGATGGCAGTTCCCTATTTTCCCAGCAATTAGTCCATCATAGGAGTGGACTACAGCTGCTAAAAGATCCATGTGCTCTCTTGCTACTTCTACTGTCACATTACCGAGATTATCTGTCTTAAGTTTTGTAGCAGTTGCTTCAGTTGCAATGTATTGGGTACTAGACGACCCTGATGTTTCTGACCCTGAAGTAGAGGCTTGAGAAGGACCAGCTGAACTTGACACAAAAGCCGTCTGAAATGGTGCACCAAATGTTTTGGCTTTGGAGTCGCATTGTATAGTGCCGGATTCTGATCATAAGAAGACTTTTGGGCTTTGTATTTCATCCTTAATTCTTCTTCTCTAAACTTCAGAATGAAATCATTGATGTCTAACTTCACGAGCAAATCATTCTGTCGGAGGTTGGAGACAAAAGAAACCCATTTCTCTAGCAAACCATCAGCAAAGTTCGACACTTTGTCTTCCATAAAACGTTTTCACTCCATGAGTGTGCAGCTCACTCATCAAGTGGTAGAACCGATCAATTACATCATCCAAGCTCTCCTTTTCCATTGATGAGAAGTTGTCAAACTCCTTCTTCAATGCTTTAACCTTTAGAGCTTTTAACGATGCATTACCGTCATACCACTTTTCTAATGCATCCCATAGCTTCTTTGCTTGCTTGTTCTCAGAAAACTAATGGAAAATGTCCTTCGGAATTGACCGAGTGAGCAATGCATACACTTTCTTCTCAGCATTGTACTTAACCTTTTGTCCATTAGTCATGCCCCCAACAGTAAGTTTGACACCGTCTGCACCTACAGGCATACTATACCCCGTCTCTATTGACTCCCACAGATTGGGATCTACACCATTCAAGTAAATCTCAAATCTTTGCTTCCACTGTGGATAATCATCTAACGTGATTATCTTAGGTGGTTTATTGTGATTCCCCACTTCATTTTCCAGAAGCAACACATTCTGAATCCTTGAATCTCTCCCTGCCGTGAACGCTGAATACTGGTCCTCCATTACTATTAACTTTAAACTTTGAAACAAACTTTTGTACTTTACAAATGGAGGTGTGCGATTTGGATATTAGGGCGATTGAACAATACGGATGGCTCAACCATGCGAATGAACCAATGCGGAAGAATCAATCGGGCGAATGAACAAGTGCGGTTAAACAATGCGAATAGACTGCTCAGTCGTACGAATAAAGGTACGAATGAGTCCAATCGTGCGTATGAGGGATGCGTATGAACTCAGTCGTGCGATTGAGTCAATCGGGCGACTGAAGCTGCTGGATTTTGAAAATTCGAAGGTTTAAGGTATTTTGGACGCAAAGACACGAATTTTCACTGACCCTAATTGCCGTATGCTGGGAAAAATTAACTTTACGAACTGGAGACGTCTAAAACACCGTTTGACAAAAAAAGATTGTGTTTTTAGTGGAAAAAGACAATTTTTATATAAAAAACGATTGAATCACATGTAAATCAAGAGCCAAGGCTCTGATACCACTTGCTAGGGATCGTGCACTGGACGATGTCCTAACTGATATACGTGTAAACCAAATCAAATAGTGCGGAATCCTATTTGATTAGCGATCCATCAGTGAGAACGCACGTAGAAACAATTATAGATTGAATCTAAACATTAAGAATGATTGGTAATTGATCTAGTGCGATCTATGAACTTGGAACAGGTTCTTAGAGGTCTCTAGACGACTAGGGTACATATGTATGCAAGTGTTTTGTTTTTCCACGATTTAAGTGGTATTTATAGTTAGTGTTTCTCATTCGGGCGACTGAACCATAAGTATGGTTCAGTCGTGCGATTGAGCCATGCGGTTGATCCATTCGCAAGATTGAGTGTTCAGTCGTGCAACTGAGCTAATCTCATGTTATAATCATGCGACTGATCCAGTCTCCTGGTTCAGTCGTGAGACTGAGTCATTCGCATGAAGTTGTCCATGCGTATGGTCCATTAGCATGGGCCATTCGCATGAGAACTTCATATTAGTAAGTTTGAATATATTTCTTAATCATTAGATTACTCATATTAATTCAAATAACCACAAACCTATATAGTCAGTCCAATACGCATTAAACTACTAATCAATAAAAAAATAAACATTATAAGCACAACCGCACATTGTATTTCATCAAAGTACCTATTCAATTACATATGTGTAAGACAATAAATACATATCACATTAAGCTCAGAAACTAGGTACACATGTATCTACATTTGAGCTCAAGAAATTCCAGACACATCAAAACCGTTGAGACGCATCAGAACTATTTGGGCGTTTGTAACTCCCAAACGTCTGGCAACTGTTCAGACGTATTACAACTGTTCAGGCGTTTCTACTTTAGGCGGTTTTGGAAATTTTTCTATGGCAATCCCTTAGACGGTTCTTGTTCAAATTCAGAAGATCCACAACTGTTGAGACGTTTCTAGACTGTTCAGGCGCATCATCACTTAACACTTAGAATTTTTTTTAAAAATTGAAAAATCCAAAAATATTTTGATTCATTTCTTTAACTCAAAATTTTGAAAATATAACAAAAAAATAAGAATGGTGAAATCAAAAGACTCAGAAAATAGAGTTCCTAAACTTAAAATAGGAGCTGATTTCAAAAATTGGTCACTTAGATTAAAACATCATTTGAATTCCATTAAGACTGATCTTTCGAAATCTATTGAAAAATGACCATACATTCCAATAACCACTGATGGGCCTGACAGGGGTTTTGTATATACTAAAGATTCACAAGAACCCTACCCTGAAGATGGTTTGCAAGGAGATGATTTAAAAAAAGTCAAGAATGATATCAAAGCATACTCCTTGATGTGTAAAGGACTACCTTTGGAAGTTCTTGCAAGGCTTGATGGATATCAGACTGGATATACCATGTACAAAGCCTTAAAAACCATCTGTGAAGGAGGAAAAGAGATTAAAAACCTCAAGAAACAAAATTGAGAAGGTAGTAAGTACTATTTCAACATTTGTCTGGTGAAACAGTAAATCAGATGATGAACAGATTTGTTCAGCTCATAACTGAGATGTCAACAGCTGGCATCAAGCCTGATCTTGAAGATCTAAATCTCAGACTACTTAATGCTTTACCCTCATCATGGAAATAAACAGTAACATTGCTGAAGCATACGGAGAAGTTCCCCATGGATTTAGATCTGCTTATTGCAAAGATAGAGTCTGTTGAAATTGATGAAAGCTTAAGGAACAATGATAGAGCAGCATCAATGTCACAGTATCTGTTTGTTGCATCTCCTGCAAATTCTATTGAAAATGCATTCATGGTAAAGAGTGAGAATGTTCTAGAAGAAGAGGGAGACTTATTTGTTGGAGTAGGATTCTTCACTGATTCATCATTTACTAGTGTTCCTGCTTATACAACACAGTCTCATCCTTAATCTCCTTCTAAATCTCAAAGTTTAAATGTTCAAACAGAGACTCCATCAACTAACTCTGCTAAATCTAGTAAAGTTAAAGATGTTATAAACATCCTATTAGAGGATGAAGAGTCTAAAACTGCTTTCACTGCATTCATGGCTAGTTTTCAAGCATCTCAAGGTAGCCATTTAACTCAGTTATGGATCTTGAAGATGTTGAAGAGATGGATCTAAATTTACAGATGGTGATGATTGCCTATAGAACACAAAAACACTCATATGTCAACAGGAAGTACAAGCCTAGTGCTAACAAAACAGTTGGTTTTGACAAGTCAAAGACAAGGTGTTTTAACTGCAACAGTTATGGACATTTCTCTAGAGAATGCAAAGCTCCAATGAATAATGGAGGAAATGCTCAATCAAGTCCTGGCAATCAAAGGTTTCAATCAGCTCAGAAGACTTTCCAAAAGCCTTATCAAAGTCTTCTTATGCTTGAGCCTAAAGATGAATCAAAATCATCCGATGAGCCCAAGAAAGCTCTTGTAGTTAGCATTAAAGATGGTTATGATTGGAGTGCATATGTTGAACAATTCACTAATGATCTAACCTCAAGTTTATCTCTTGTTGCAGATATTCAGGGGAGGATTGGTCAGAGAACAATGATCTAAAAGTGGAAGGTGAGAATGAAGAAGATGACTATGATTGGCCTGACAAATCTGATCCTAAGGAGGATACAGATGAAGTAGCTCTAATGGCATAATGTCATCAACCCAAGGTTGACACTTCATCCTCAAACTCTAAAACCTCATCTCCAAAATTTCCTGATATACCATTTGAAGTGAGAGAGAAGCTCTGCACTAAATCATGCTTCGAACATGTTGAATACTATTGAAGCTATTCATATAAAATCTGTGAGAAATTGAAACAAAAAGAGTCAATGCCTCACAAATTAAAATCTGATCATAAAACAGCAGATCAAAAGATCATTTCTCTTCAAACATCATGGAAAAAAATGATAAAAGAATTAGAAATTATGTCTAAACAATTGGAAGAGATGATCAAAAATCTTGAACAGGAGAAGATAGCACATGCTGCTACTCCAATGGATCTTGCTAAAGTGAAAAGTTCAAAAATGATAGTTGAAAAACTGGTGAGTGAGAGAAAAGAAAAACAAAAAGCAGGTTTAGGAATCACTCATGAACCTATGCCTGAATCAATAACAAACATATTACCAGAGAATTTTAATACGCATGATCATTCTCCTGAGAATAAGGCTAAACTTAAAGTTAAATGCAAGGATAAAGCTAAACATCAGGAAGGAACATCAGAAGATTCAAACTCTATTAATCTAAAGCAAAAAGATTATGAAAAGAATCTTCATCTGAAGATGTTCAATCTGAAAGTAAACCAAGTTCTTCTAAAACAAAGAATCAAAGAAGAAGAAAGAAATCATCTAAAACCAAAACTGAACAAAATAAAAGTTCAGAAAATCTGATCAAACCAATAAATCAAGCAACTAAACTCAAACCTATAAAATTTGTTTCAGCTGGTTTGTTGAATATGAACTCTCTTCAACAAAGCAAGATAAGTCCTAAGAACAAATCTCACTCTGATCTGAAAATAGGTTCAGATTCTAAGACTTCTGCTGTTACAAAAAGATTTGTTCCTAAGGAATTTAAGAAGGAAGTTCATGAACAAAAGATGAAAAGTGATTTGTCAAAGAATAAAGTGTCAACTCAAAAGCAAAAATTGACAACTCAAAAACAACAATTTAACTTTTTGATGTCAAAATATAAAAATGAATCAAATATAGCGTCAACATCAAAAGTTAACAAGCAGTTGTTTAAATCTCCATAAAGGTACAATGAAATATGTGATATAAAAAATCACAATACTGCTGAGTGCTTTTTCAATAAGTACTATCACATATGTGACATGAGATATCATTCTACAGCAGATTGTTATTTTAACAAATACTATACTTATTATGATGAGAAAACTCACAATACTGAGAATTGTTATTTTAGAAAGAGTTCACCTAATAGAGGATTTGCCAATTCATACATGAGCAGAGGTTATGTTAATCCTCAGTATATGAGAAATCAAACTGATGGATTTCAACAATTAACTAACCAACCCTCTTTAGGTTTGAGTTCTTTTCAAAAGAACAATTATGTGAGGCCAAAACAAATTGTGAAAGAACAACTCATACCAAGATCTGTAAGAATGACTAATAAAAATGTTGGTCATCAATACTTTTCAAAAATTGATCACTCAAGTGGTATGAATGTTCACAAAAATAATCCACAACAATTTCATAACAAGATTGGTAAATTCATCAAGAATAAACCTGATTTAAATAATCTTCATTTCAAACAATTTACCATTATTGACAAATATGGAAAACCCAAGACCATCTCGGCTTGGGTAGATATCTCAACTTAATTTCTTGTTGTGCAGGTACGCCCGAGAAGACCACTCAATACATGGTATATGGATAGCGGGTTTAACCGACACATGACAGGCAATCCTGCCTTATTACAAGATTTTAAGTTAAAGGATGGAATGCATGTCACCTTTGGCGATGATGCGGGTGGCAAGACAATAGGAGAAAGAACATGTAGGTCCATTTGATCGGTTTTCAGTGCAGAAGAATGCTTGAATCGTTCAATACCAAACACACACAACAAACACTAAGACATGAAGATCAAAACAACACCAAAAAGCTTTCAAAAAGGTATTAATAAGGAACAAACACCAATGAAATGAAACAAGCTCAATATATTCAGTAAGAACAAGCTCAGAATAGTCTCTTGCAACAATAATACACGATTAGGTTTTTTGCAAGGATGCCCACCAATGAACAAAAGGAAATCTATATATAGCTCCCTAGTTTCGCATATAGTTTCGCTGTGGACGAAACTATACTGGCGAAACTATAATTTCGACCGACAGAAACTATATGTTCTAAACCTAACAGTTTCGCCGGCAGAAACTAACAATTTCGCCCAACCGAAACTATAGTTTCGCTAGACAGCAAAATATACATTTAAACTAAATAACATACAATGGAAACTAACATAGATCCTATTACAAAGAAAGGTAACAAATACTAATCTAATGGTGAGTCCAACCTATCTTGATCTTAAGAACATTATCAAATGGGATAATAAGCTTCGACAAAGTCAACTTCTGTTCACAGTTGAACTTTAATATTTTAAGTGTATCCCAAGTATGTGATAAATCATACTTTGTTCTATTTGATGATTCTTTCTGTTATATGTTAAAGCCAGGTTTTTAGGTAAAGAAGGATTGGGTAATTGTTAAAGCTGAAAGTGATAGAGATGTATACAAGCTGGATATGTCTCAAGTTGATCCATCAATAGAAACAACTTGCCTAATTGCTAAAGCATCAAATGATGAAAGCCAGCGTTGGCATAGACGTCTCGGACATTCAAACATCAAGAACATGAACAAGCCTGTAGTAGGAAATCATGTCATTGGACTTCCATCCAAGAAGTTTGCAACAACTGATCACTGCTCAGCATGTTTGAAGGGAAAACAACACAGAGTGTCTTATAAGACCAAGCTGATAAACTCAAATTCCAAACCTCTACAGATGTTACACATGGACCTCTTTGGACCAACAAATGTCAAGAGTATTGGAAGAAAATCATATTCTCTAGTTATCATTGATGACTATGCAAGATTTTCATGGGTTTTCTTTTTACATGCTAAATCTGAAACGGATGAATTACTAAAAGAATTTATCATTAAAGTTGAAAATCAACTAGAACACAAAGTGAAAATAATAAGAAGTGATAATGGAATGGAATTCAAAAATGCTAACATTGAAATGCTTTGTGCAGAGAAAGGAATAGCTCATCAGTTTAGTGCTCCCAGAACTCCTCAACAAAATGGAGTTGCTGAAAGGAAGAATATAACACTAATTGAAGCTGCTCGTTCTATGTTAGCCGATGCAAAGATTCCTGTCACTTTCTGGGACGAAGCTATACAAACTGCGTGCTTCGTTCAGAATAGAACTTTAATTGTGAAAGATAAAATGAAAACTTCTTATGAGTTAATGTTTGGCACAAAACCAAATATAAATTTTCTAAAATCATTTGGTTATCCGGTCATGATCAATTAGGAAAATTTGAAGCAAAATCTGATAATGGATTTTTCATTGGATACTCATCTGTTTTAAAAGCCTATCGAGTTTATAACTCTAGGACAAATATAATTCTTGAAACATTCAGCGTTAAAGTTTTGGAAAATTCTTTTCCATCAGTTTCAAATGGTCTGCTTGGTCATTTAATTTAGATTCACTGTCAAACTCTCTTCAATCTAACTTGTTTAATCAATAGAACTTTCTTGATTCTACAGGTAAGAAGAGCTCTAGAGGAGATCTTGGATCTTTCAGTGAGGATTCGGTTTCTGCCGACCCAGATGATTCAAGCCCAGATTACCCATTCTTCTTATTTGTTAAGGACTCAACAATTAGATTCAATGACAATGATCAAGCTAATCAAGCTTTAGATCATTCAGTTTCATATGGTCAAGAGGGATCATAACCATTTCCTAATGATGGTAATGAGTTTGTGCAACCTGAGTCAGGAACATCATCTATCTCTGGTGATGTAGTTGATACTGGTAACTTCGATTACTTTATCAACTCATCGACTCAGGTTCCAAACTTCAATGCACATTCTTCTAAACTACTGCATCAGCTCTCCAACTTGAATCAAACAAATCTGGATGTAAATGTTCAAAGTGATGAGATTCCAACATCTCGTATTCACAAGAACCATCCAACATCACAGATTATTGGTCTATTGAATAAAAGAACAACAAGGAGTAAATCCAAACAAGCAAAGTTGTGCTTATACTCTTGTTTTCTTTCTCAAATTGTTCCTAAAAACGTTACCGAAGCGTTAAAGGACAATGGTTGGATTGAATCCATGCAAGAAGAATTACTTAAATTCCGCAAACAAGAAGTGTGGAATTTAGTGGAATTACCTGAAGTAGAAAATGCAATAGGAACAAAATGGTTGTTTAGAAATAAAACTGATGATAGAGGGATAGTCATAAGAAACAAGGTGAGACTAGTTGCACGAGGATACACACAAGATGAAGGAATTGACTATGATGAAGTATTTGCCCCAGTTGCAAGACTCGAATCCATTCGTGTCTTCCTAGCTTATGCATCATTCATGCAATTCAATATGTATCAAATGGATGTCAAAGGTGCATTATTATACGGTCCAATCACCAATGATGTGTATGTGAAGCAACCTCCGGGTTTTGAGGATGCAGAATTTCCACATCGAGTGTACAAGCTTAGCAAAGCTTTGTATGGACTTCATCAAGCACCTAGAATCTCGTATGAGGCATTGTCACAACACTTGATCCAACATGGATACACAAGAGGGAAAATCGATCCAACTTTATTCATAAAGAAGGATAATAATGATCTCTTATGTGTACAAGTGTACGTTTATGATATCATATTTGGTTCTACTAGTCCAAAACTGTGCAATGAATTTGAAGAAATCATGAAGTCTCGTTTCCAGATGAGTTTTATGGGAGAGATCAATTTCTTCCTTGGACTGCAAGTTTAACAATCTGCAGATGGTATATTCATCAATCAAGAGAAGCTTGTTGACAAACTCTTGAAGAAATTCAAACTGCAAGATTGTCAGTCAATAATAACTCCAGCTGACATAAACACCAAGATTGAGCCTGATCCCAAAGGAAAATCAGTTAATCAAACTTTATACAGATCTATGATTGGTTCTTTGATGTATCTTACTGCATCAAGACCAAACATAATGTATGATGTTTATGTCTGTGCTAGGTATCAATCAGACCCGAAAGAATCCCACTTAATTCCTGTCAAGAGGATATTCAGGTATCTCAAAGGTAAACTAGCTTTAGGGCTTTTGTATCCTTACGAGGGTAACTTTGAGCTATGTGGATATACAAATAGTGATTATGGTGGATGTTGCCAAGATAGAAAATCTACAACGGGTTGTTGTCAGTTTCTTGGTCCCTGATTAGTCTCGTGGTAATGCAAGAAACAAGCAAATGTCTCTGTTTCAACTGCAGAAGCTGAGTACATAGCTGTATCGGTAGGATGTTCTCAAATCCTTTGGTTGCAAAACAAACTGTTGGATTATGGGTTCAATTTTCTTAAAACACCCATTTACATTGATAACACTGCTACTATGTTCATTACAGCTAATCCAGTTCAACATTCAAAAGCAAAACATATGGAAATTCGATATCATTTTCTCAGAGATAACTCTGAAAAAGGTTTAATCATTTTGATTCAAATTGCAACTTAAAAACAGTTGGCAGATCTATTTACTAAAGCCTTCCTACCAGGATCGTTTGAGAACTTAGTAGAGTCAATTGGCCTTATTAACCATGTGTAAACCTGGTTTCTAAGTTCTTATTTCAGCTCTTTGAATCTTATCATGATCAGAACCAACCCTAAACCAAAAGGTCATCATAAGTGAACCTTTCAAAGTTATTTGCCTGATTGTACTTTATGTGTGTGTGTTTTCTTTTATAGAAAAAGAAAATACAAAAGTAGAAAACTCAAAAATTAAAGATAAAAGCAATATAAAACAAAAAATTCAAAAATAGAGTCTTTTTTTATTTGTCATTTCATTTTTTGGAATGAATCCGTTTTTGCAACATGTGAGAAATGATAGTACATTAGTGAGATCAGTTGCATAGTTCACTCGCTAATAAAGTCTGATATGATCAGATATGATATGTAGACAATATCATGCTAGTATACTAAAAAAGTAAATTCTTGTGATTAAACTAAATCTCTATCCTTGTATGTGTATTCATCTGAGTACTTTTGAGTCGTATTAGCTTATCAGATTGATTGCTTGTTAACTTACAACACTCACACCTGATGGTGATGTGTCTAATCATGAGATATGTTAAAAGCATCATCTCACTTCTTTGTTATGAGTCATCATAAACCTAAAGTGCTGAGATATCCTCTGTTGTATGTCATTATAGACCTGGATATTCTTCTTTGATACAAAAGATGCCAATGTGCACAACCCATTCAAATGGATGGTTAGAGTTGATCAAATGGTTATCCATGATCATTCTCTATTAAATTAAGTAACATGAACTCTGCTTATGCATATTTGTCAGGTAACAAGTTAAGAATGTGTGCTTACTTGTATGTCCTGTGTCTCCTTTGCTGTGATATCACTGACCTGGTACATAGTTGATCAGGATTTATTCATTTTCTATGACTATTCACATTTTATTTTATTTTAATGTGCTGATCTTCACTGATATGATCTCACTGCAGACAATGATTCTTTTGTAAATATTAGATTTTGATTCTGCTTTAATTTTGATTTTGTGCATGTTTTCTGTGTGCAGGCAATTTTAACAATGATATGTGTGCTCTTATTGTGTTATCTTGGGAAACTTCTAAGTTTTTAAAACTTAAAAGTTAAGGGGAGTAATAAATATAAGAGTTTTCTTAGAAAATCAAAATTAAAATGTTGAATTGAAAGGATGATGCTATATGTTCAAAGTATGTGTGTGTTTGATAATGTAAAATTTTCATAATGATAATATGAACCTATAAATTTGCAAGTGGAAAGCTTCTTACAAATGTTAAAAACAATACAATTTGTTAATTTTGAGACTAAAGTGAAGGGAAAATTAATTTTGAAAATTTAAATTAAAATAAAAGGCGTTAAAATGTAAAAAGTGAAAATTGAGGGTCAAAAATGTAATTTTGTGTGAAAATTCAAAATCCTGAAAATTGTTTGATTATTAGTACGTGAAGAATGCTAATAAGTCTAAATAGTGTTCAGAAGAAAGATGTGAAAAATGCAAGTGTATTAAACCTCATGCGTCTAAACAGTGACCATAAGTCCTTTTAGGTGTATGAAGAGTTTTCAAAATTTGTACAAGTGTTTAGGCGGTTCTCATAAACCCATGCGCCTGAACAGTTGTCAACCGTCTAAGAAATTAGGTAAATTTGGTTAAGTGTTAGGCGGTTCATCATTACCATGCATCTACACAGTACCAGACGGTTTGTGTAATATTGACCAAGTGTTGGACGTTTCTATAGATACATGCGGCTGAACAATGCTCAACCGGCTGAACAGTTCAGAACCGTCTGAACAGTTCTCAAGCGGCTGAACAGTTGTCATGCGTCTAACCCCAAACATCTAAACAGTGCTCATGCATCTAAAATTTTACACTTAGTATATAAAGAACACTCCTATTTTTTCACTCATTCACAACCCACAACCTCAGACACTTAAACGCAGTAGATTCCTTTTCACCCATTTCACTCAAATTGTCATTTGTTCCTGAAGAATTCATATTCGAAAGTGTATATATGTGATTTACGGGTGTAAGTTCACTAAATAAATCATTTTTCAAGTTTTAGATTCAAAATAGGTCAGACGGTTCTAATCTGTTCAGATGTTTGAACCCTAAAACTTGAAAAATTTCGAAAATGACGAATCAAAATGAATCAAAGAACTGAAATTGATCATATATTGTTGATGTACACTGAATTTCGAACATTTTGACATATAAAACTGGTGTTTTCATGAACATCGAGTTCATAGTGTTCATCTTCGTTCAAATGAAGAAGATGAACAATTCAAATTTGAAAATATTTTTTTAATAAAAAATTAATTAATTAATTCATAAGAACTTAATTGAAAAATAACTTTGATCAATGATAAGTTAATTAATATGTTTTAAAACAATAATACAACAAAGTGTAATTAATATTATTTTGACAAAATTTTAATTAATTCTAGAAAATGATTAAGAACACTTGATGTTAAATAAAACCTAAGTGTTTTAAAACATAATAATTCCTTTAAATTAAGGAATATTGGTAACAAACGGTCCAAACTTTAACCTATTGGTAACCATTGGTCCCAACTTTTACATTCGCTGGGGATAGTCCCCAACTATTTATCTTTGTGTTGTCATCGGTCCCACTCTAACAGAATGTTGACTCCGTTAACTTTTGCTGACGTGGCAATCCAGCTGTCGTCTACGTGTAAACTAGGGGACCCATTTTTCTCCTTTAAGCGCCTGCGTATATATAAACCCCTTTCTTAGCCGACATTCAAGAACATCTTCAACAACATCTTCAATCCATCTTCAATCGACATTGAAGAACATATTCAAGCCACCTTCATTAGCAGGTAATAACTTTCAATCGAGCTTCAAGAACATCGAAATGGCTTCTTCATCTTCTTCAACGTCTGCTTGTAAGAAAAAAAACCCTAAAAGGTTTAAGGTAGATTTAGAGGGGAATGTGTACTGCAACCACGATTTAATCTCAATTCTTAGGGTTGCTGGACCTAGAAGCTCTCGAAATGGGGAAGAGTTCTATGGTTGCCCCTTATGGCCGGTATTTACTAATTAT